>MCJB01048200.1:141561-162007 GCA_002018475.1 Nicotiana obtusifolia | reverse complement strand
TTCACATTAGTGGCAAGTTCAGCAATTACTTGGTCTCGTTCTTGGTTTTCTTTGATCAAGTTATTCATCGAAGGAGACCCAATTGTAATGCTACCTGTAGTGTCCTCAGAGTGCCAATCTTGATTATGTTTAGCCATCTTGTCCAAAATCTGCGTGACTCTAGCGAAGGTCTTATCCATGAACGAACCAGCAGCAGCATTCTTCACTATCGATTGGTTCATAGGGTCCAAATCCATGTAGAAATTTTCCAGCAAAATGGAGTCTGGAAAATCGTGGTTCGGCGACCTCACCAAATACAATTTGAACCTCTCCCACGCTTCGTGCAGCTGTTCACCCGGTAATTGTTTGAAGAAAAATATCTTGTCCCGGAGCTCAGATTTCTTGCTTTGTGGAAACCACTTTGACAAGAATGCCCGGACCCGTTCATGCCATGAACGGATGGAATTTGGAGGAAGGTTTTGAATCCATCTCCTCGCATCTCCAGCCAAACGAATACTTAAAGCATCCGAGCCTTAACGCATCATCAGAGACGTTATTTTGTTTGTGCGTCGCACAAACACCCAAAAAGTTCCTGAGGTGCTGCGTCGGATCGTCATCAGTAGAATTTCTGAAGTATCCTTCAGCTTTCAGCATCATTGTTCTACTTTGAACGTAGCAGCACCTATAGCTGGAGGTACTATAGCATTAGTATCTTCAATATATTCTTCGATGTCGGCAAACGGATTCTCTTCCTGCTCCACATCCACATCATCTACATGGTCTGCCATATCTTTCTACCTACAACCACCAAAAGAAACAATGTGCAATCAATTGGAATTAGGCTTATAGTAAAGTACACAATAATCAAAAATTTCAAAACCGTATTCCCCGGCAACGGCGCCAAAATTTGATCCGCTCAAATTACACCGTTACAATAGTGTAAGCGATAGCTGTCAAATATAGTAACCCAACGAGGTTGGGGTCGAATCCCACAGGGAATAGGCGTGAAACAATTATCCGATTAATGCAATACTGTACTTAGTCGTAATTCGATCAAGTAGCCCAAATAGAGTAAATTAATGTTGAGTACGTAAAGAAAAGTAAACTAATAGTTGCAGCTCGAAAATAATGTGAAAGTAAAGATATGAAGTTGAGATACTAAGGTTGTGTTCCCCCTAATGTAGTAGAATATATTGATATTGATATTGACTTCCGTTCTTGATATGCAATCGGTTCTTATTAACGTGTTATCCATTGTTTCCCAACACTTAGACAACGTATCCTCTTATGATTCTCCCGAATACTAAAGAGTCAACATTAAGAACACCCAATTATTCGCCAAATTGAAATCTCCTTATTCATAAGTAATTTTGTTAAACAAGGGTTAAAGCCTCGAATTATTGTTATTTATTTCTACCTAACTCTATCTCACTTTTTCAAGATATGATAGCGTAAATTGGCACTCGTTAATGTTTGCAACCACTAACGATTAAATTAAGAATGAGAAATAAATAAATATCAAGCTTCTTTCGAAATTGGAATCAATATCAACCTTTCAATAACATTCCGCCCATCTAGGGTTCACAACCTCAGTATTAGAGTTTAGCTACACATGTTAAAAACTGAAGAACAAATAAGAATAATTGAATTCATCTTACAACAATATCGAATTCTCTCTTCTGATCACCCAAAAATCTCTCTAAATTCGAAAATAACCAAAAACAGTACTTTGCACTTTGAATTCTGACCAATCTCCCTTCACAAAACCCTAGAAAAGCTATTTATAGAGGCCCAAAATCCGAGGCGAGCAGCAGTTAAGTTTGACCTATTTGCACTTCTGCGATCGCATTCCTGTCGCAGAGCAGGAATGCGGTTCGCAGAAACTTCACTTTCCATCGCAGATCCTACCAGTCAGTTTCCCTCTCATCACATCTGAAAATGCGATTGACTCTGTGATCGCAGAATGCGATCGCAATCTCCACTCTATTTTTCACCTCAGACTCTGCTCGTGTTTGCGACGAGAATGCATTTCGCATTCCTGTTTTGCGGTCGCATTTGCAACCGCATTCTCAACTTGAAATTTGGCTTGAACTTCTGTCTGCCTCTGCGATCTTCTTGCGACTTCTGCGACTCGCATAGCTGTTCTGCGGTCGCAGAATTGAACCTGCTATATTCTTGAACTCTTTTCTTGCCTTTGAACAGCTTTTTGGACTTCTTTCATGCTTCTGGGTCTCTTCCCTCAATATACTAAAATTACACTAAAACTAAGTAAATATTGTGATAATTAATAAGTAGAACAGGTAAAACTCTAAACAAATAGTATCAAAATGTGCCGAAATTACCTGACACATCAATGACTCGGAGAGTCTTGTGCATCTCATCAATAAAGTCCTAAGGGTCCTCCTCGGGATTAGTACCCGTGAACACTGCAGGATCCAACTGAAGAGACATGTTCACCGTAGAACTAGTAGGATCCTCTTGGTGGCTGGAAGAAGTAGGTGCAACATTCAATCTCTGGGCATGTGAAGCCACTAGCTGAGCCAACATCTGTATGGCTTCCTTAAGGTCCCGATCAGAAACACCTGGACTGAAAGTTGGGTCTGGACGTGGAATAGCTGCATCCTTACTAGGTGTAGGGATTGGTGCAGTCTGAGTAGGACAAGTAGAATCAGGCAATGTAGTAGCTGGGGGAATATCCTCACCTCTCGGGTGCTCACCTGCATCATTAGGTATAGAATCGACTGCCACTCCTGGGGTGGCATCGGCTCCTTGGGCAGTCCTTGCATTCTTCTGAGGCGCCATGTAGTGAAATTAAATCCATGCACGAGTAAATGGAGGAATAATTAGTTTTATCGCACGATCTAGAATATCAAAAAAGGTTATTATTCCCAAATGCCCAAGTAGCCTCCAAATTATAGATGTGGTCGACAACACACTGATAAGAAGGACTCTACTAGACATGGCTCCGAGACATCCTAGGACACCTTAAAACCTTAGGCTCTGATATGAAGCTTGTCATGCTCCGACCTCGAGGAGCGTGAATAGCCCTTAACTGAGATAACCCGTTCGAGCAAACCTGCACAATGCCGTCTACGCAACCCAACCAAGTATAAGGAGAAGATACATTTCATCAATTAGACAATAAGAAGCTCACACGAACAACACCATTTCATTACGATTGGTCACTCCATTTATAAGCCTAAAAATACATTAAACATTCATAGTTTGAAGTGGAAAATGTGATACAAATACAACATTTTTAGTTTGACTTTCCCAAAACCAGTATACAACTCACACTATGTCAACGGAGCCTCTAACAAAAACCAACGAGTGTTATGACAGTGCCGGCGACAACGCACCGGCTATAACTCAAAATACTATGTACAAAGGACAAAAGTCATAGGACCCCAGAATGAAGTGGGGCTCTCCAACTTAGCTGAGAAGAGGGTGTATTGGTATCACTGCTCAATGATGCCCACTGTGGAACCACCTGCATCCATTAAAGATGCAGCGCCCCCCACAAAAGGGATGTTAGTACATATGGGATATTACTAGTATGAAAGCTAAACACCCCCTCAATAGAACAAGTAATAGTACAATGATAAAGAAACATGAAATTAATGAGGGCCTCATCAATATTAAAATACCAAGATAGGAGAAAGAATAAATTTCAAGCAAGTTTCAATATTTTAAGTTGGGAAATCTTTAGTACGGATACACCGACGTGCTTTTAGCACGTAGTCCGATCTCTGCCCGATCGGCTAAGCCATCTCACCCCGAGACATCAACTCACAATACAACCATGTGCGCAGCATGGCGTCCGATCTTAGCCCGGTCGGCTAAGACGCCTCACCACAATGCCGTCTGGGTCGACGTCACCATATATTCCGCTAGCAATCATCACATCCTATTTACGGGTAATTATCTCAACATATCAATCTCATCCCATATTTGGGGAAAACTCTCACCAAGTCACACGGGATTTTACACCTCACTCACTCCTATACCAGTACGTGTAGTTTCAATGTTAGGCCATTTCAACCTACCCTTCCTCGGTGACTAAACGTTGCTCCCAAGCCATTTACTATTTAAAGGATTTACAGCTCATTTCAATGTCATTTATACATCTCTTCGTTTCACTGGCACTAGTGGCCTCTATTGTAATATCATTCTCGGCACGTTGGCCGTGTTTCATATCTCATGCCTACTTGTTTTTCTTTTAAGCACCACCAAGGATTATCAAAAACAAGGCATTTCTATTCAAGACTTTAAGTACACATGTGAGCAAATAAGGGTCTTAGGCACAATGAGATTTCTTACACAATTCAATAGGATAGGTTTCATAAGAATCACGTCGTGAAGTCATAGCACGTTAACACACAGCCCATACTTAGATCACATTCCCGAAGGATAACAAAGTAAGATAAAAGTATTCAAAATAATCAAATTTATAATGATCAATGTGGAGCTTACAAGAACTTCGTGGGATTCAATTATAAGAGAGAAGTTTAGCCAACATACCTTGCCTTGAGCTTCCTTAAATTACTACAATGATTAGGAAATCATAGCCACTTCGATCTATTTGGAAATATAATAAAATTCAACACAAATTAGGAAGGAGTTCATGTTCCAGCTCTTTTGAGCATTTTATCAAACACGAGGTGCGCATTATGATTTCAAGGTCCTCCTATGGAGGATTCCTTCATCCCACTACCCAAAGCCTACCTAATTGCGCACAACAATCTTCCCACAAACCTTGATAGTACATGCATGCATAATGAACAACTCCCACACCCAAGAATTATTTTTCTCATTACCTACTTTCACTTAAATCCCAAAACTGAGGGCTAGGGAGCAGACTCTTACCTCTAGGATGAAGACCTACTGCGTTTTCCTAGTGAATTCTCCATGCCTTGAGCAAGAACTGATGAACAATTAGTTTTGGAACCCCCTCTCACTCTAGATCACTTCCTCACTCTCAAAATATCAGATTTTTACTTTACAAATGGCCCTTAGCGTCTATATATCGAAATAGGGTCGGGTTATAAAAATTAAAAATGGACCATCCAAACACAACTCTACGGTCGTAGAGTGGACCGCATAATGGATATGCGGTCCACAAAATGGGTCGTAGAAGTGATGTCAAGAATTAGGCTGTTTGGGTCAGGTATGCGGTAGGTCTGCGGTCCGCAAACCAGTTATGCGATCGCATAATGCGCCATAGAACTCCCCTCCAGAAATCTTCATGCTGAATCTGCGATGGATTGTGTGGCCCGCGAAAGCATTATGCGGTGGCATATTGGACTGCAAAATGACCCTCCAAAGTTGGCCCTCTTTTTGTTGCACTCTACGACTGATCTGCAGCCCGCAAAGTGATTTTGCGGTCGCATAGTAGACCACAAAAATGACCTTGCCAAAAATTTTCTTCAACTCACCAGCGCACTGTTCTACCCAAAGAATCTCGACAGTCATCAACTCATAAGTCCACATTAGCATCACGAAACCCTGCGTTCTTGGTGAAACTTTATGGGGCCTTATAGAGTTACCTCCACTCAGTATACTTAAACAATCCAAAATAGGTTTTCCTATCAAATTGACCTCCAAATGATTTTAATCTTGTCAAAGATATCAGTAACGTCACAGAAAGCTATGGAAGTCAACTCCAAACGATCAAGCTTCAATCATTTATCAAATCCCCAAAAATAAAAAGTTGTCAACCAAAGCCCACATGGTGAAAACCCAAATCAAGGGTATATATCGACAACCCATACATCTACGAGTAAAAATATGTGATTTGATTCAAACCGAGTCCAAATAAACCCTCAAATCCCAAAAATACACCTTTTAACTTGTAGACAAATATCCTAAATTTCACTTTAAAATTCGAAGTTCTAAGTGTAGAATTCCACGTGAATCAAGATATATATAAATCAAAATTCAAGGGACAACTCCTTACCTCCAATGCAGTAGTGAAATTCCACTACAAAATCTCCTCTTCGATAAGTCTTGGGTTTAAAATACAAAAAAACGAGCAAAATCCCAAAATATAACACTTATAAAGTCCGCCCAGGTCAACCCTTCGGAATCATGGGCTAATACATTACTATCACAAAGCAAAAAATGCACGAGCCTGCAAGCCTATAAGTAACCGATAGTGATAGGATACTTCGTGACCGTGATGACCAACAATCCACATGCACACACCTTCGCGAATGCAAAGGCCAACACCCTTATCCAGCTTCGCCTCTATGCTAACAGAAGAACCCCACATGAACGCGAAGGCCACTCTCACACACCCCCATGATCGCACCCAGCTTCCTGCGAATCTAATGCACAAAGCTCCAGTCAGCCAATCCCTCTCTGCGATCGTGAGCCTATTATCCATGATTGCGAAGCACTGTAACATACCAGCAAAACTGCTGCTCCTAACTCAAACAATGGTCTGAAACAACCTTCAATCACAATTGAGCCCCCCAGGACCCCGTCCAATCACTCCAAAAAGTCCATATACCTTATTGAATCTTATCAAAAGGCTCAAAATATCATAAATAATATCAACACCAATAATTGATGATTAAAATCCTTCTCTTAGATTTCAAACATTCCAACTTCGTCGAGCACGTCCAATCACACTTAGAAAATCAGGATCACAACGAAACATTCGATAAAAGTTCCAATCAACTAAATGATCATATTCAATGTCCCAGAACACCAACCGGAACCTGATAACATCAAATTAAACTATCGGTCTAACATATGCACTTTCCAATTTTTCAAATTGCTAACTTTCAACAAATAGAGCTAAAATTTTCCAGAAAGCTCCAAATGCAAATCTATATATACGTCCAAGTCTAAAATTACCATAAAAACCTATTGGATGCATCAAATCACTAATTCGAGGTCATCTATTCAAAAGTCAAACCTTGTTCAACTCTTGCAACTTAAGATTCCAAAATGAGACTAAGTGTTCCAATTCACTCTCAAACATTCCACAAATCAAACTAACCATCCCCTCAAGTCAAAAAATAATAAAAAAACATACAGGACGCTTCAAGAAGTAGATCTATTTTCTACTTGTTTCTTGATTTAGGTGTCACATATATGCAAGGTGATGAGTGTATATGTAAGGCCCCGTAAAACTTTACCTCAGACCCGTGGTTTTGTGGTGCCGAAGTGGGAAACAGGGGATCCTACCAGCAAGGTCGGTCTGGTGGGAGATTTCAGCAGCACCGGAGGCCTCCATGCCCTAGGTGCAGGAAGATATACTTTGGGATCTGCTACATTGACCAGCCCATATGCTGCGGGTGTGGAATGAGGGGTCACCTTCAATGGGATTGCCGTCCATCTCACCAGAGCATGGGCAGGGGTACAGCACAGCCAGCCTTTTCTACAGCTACGACATCCGTAGCACCACCACTAGCTCGAGGCACTTCAGCACACGCAGGGCGTGGTGCAACTAGGAGTGGCGCACAGAGTCCGGAAGGACACAGCCATATCTATGCTACGAGAGATCGCTAGAGTTCAGAGGCTTCTCCAGAAGTTGTCACAGCTATATTGACTGCCCAATTTCATGATGTGTGTGCTCTTATTTATTCCAGTGCAACATTGTCCTATGTTATTCCCTATGTTTCTAAGGGATTTGGGATAGAACCGGAATAGCTCCGTGAAGCGTTCTCTATATCTACTCCAGTTGGTGAGCCTATCATGGCCGCGCGGGTTTATAGAGATTGTGTTGTCACACTACATGGCGGGACACCATGGCTGATCTAATTAAATTGCGGATGGTTGATTTTGATGTAATCATGGGAATGGATTGGCTTTATTCGTGTTTTGCCAAGCTTGACTGTCGAACCAGCACCGTTAGGTTTGAATTTCGAATTTGGTCGGTGATTGAATGGAAGGGGGATGATGTAGTGCCGAAGGGTAGGTTTATTTCTTACCTTATAGCCAAAAAGATAATTAACAAGGGGTGTATCTACCATTTGGTCCGAGTTATGGACACCGATGTTGAGGCACCTACACTTGAGTCTGTGCCGGTTGCGAAGGAATTTCCAGAGGTCTTTCTGGATGAGCTCCCTAGGATCCCACCAGACGGGGAGATTAATTTCGAGATTGATGTGATGCTAGACACGTAGCCTATATCTATTCCACCTTACAGAGTGGCACCAGCAGATTTGAAGGATTCATTAGAAAAGGGTTTCATCCGGCCGAGCATATCGCCTTGGGGCGCACCAGTTCTATTTGTGAGAAAGAAGGATGGGTCGCTAAGAATGCGTATTGACTATCGGCAGCTCAACAAGGTTACAACTAAAAATAAGTACCCACTGCAGAGGATAAATTATTTATTTGACCAATTGCAGGGTGCTAAGTACTTCTCCCAGATTTATTTAAGATCCGGGTATCACCAATTGAAGATCAGGGAGCAGGATATTCGAAGAACAACTTTTAGGTCCCGGTATGGGCACTTAGAATTTCTGGTAATGTGGGCTAACAAAGGCCCCGACAGCTTTCATGGATCTTATGAATCGGTCTTCAACCATTTCCTCGACTCCTTTTTAATAGAGTTTATTGATGATATTCTTGTTTATTCGCTAAGTCGGGAGAACCATGCCGATCATCTCAGGGTAGTTTTCAGACTTTGAGTGCATATTAATGCAACATGGCAAGGTGATAGCATATGCATCTAGGCAACTCAAGTATCATGAAAAGAACTACCCAACACATGGCTTAGAGCTTGTAGCGGTGGTCTTTGCATTGAAGATTTGGGGTCATTATTTGTATGGGGTCTATGTGGATATATGCACGAACCATAAGAGTTTTCAATATATTTTCAAACAGAAGGAATTGAATCTGAGGGAGAGACGATGGCTTGAATTACTCAAGGATTATGACATTGATATTATGTATCATACGGGGAAGGCTAATATTGTGGCAGATGCCCTTAGCTGGAAATATATGGGTAGTTTGGCTCACTTGGAAGCATATCAAAGGCCGTTAGCCAAGGAGGTTCATTGGGTGGCTAGTTTGGGAGTTCATCTTGCGGACTCTAGTGAAGGAGGGGTTATTGTGCAAAATAGGGCCGAATCATCGATCGTGGTGGAGGTCGCAGAAAAGCACTACAATGAACCATTGTTGGAACAGTTGAAGGAGGGATTCATAAACATAAGACCATGGCTTTTTCTCTTGGCATGCATTATGGTACACTAAGGTACCAAGGGCGACTATGTGTTCCAAAGGTGGATGGTCTCCGGGAAAGAATCATGACCGAAGCTCACACTTGTAGGTATTCCGTCCACACAGGTTCTACAAAAATGTATCATGACCTTAAGGAAGACTATTGGGGGAATGATATGAAGAGGAATATAGCAGACTTTGTGACAAGATGTCCAAATTGTCAGCAAGTGAAGGCTGAACACCAAAGGCCCGGTGGGTTGGCGCAAAACGTAAAAATTCCAATGTGGAAGTGGGAAATGATTAACATGGACTTTGTGGTAGGACTACCTCACACTTCTCGTAAGTTTAACTCGATTTGGGTGATTGTCGATCGACTCACAAAATCAGCACACTTCTTGCCGGTTGAGGCTACCGACACAGCGGAACAGTATGCTCAGTTGTATATCAAAGAAATAGTCAGGTTCCATGGCACTCCAGTTTCTATCCTTTCTGATCGAGGGGGGGGGGGCGCAATTCACGTCTAATTTTTGGAAGGAATTTCAGGAAGGTTTGGGTACTCGGGTGAATTTTAGTATAGCATTCCATCCATAGATCGATGGGCAGGTAGAGCGGTCTATTCAGACTCTTGAGGATATGTTGTGCGCTTGTGTTCTTGACTTCAAAGGTAGTTGGGTTGATCATTTGCCGCTCATAGAATTTTCCTACAACAAAGGTTATCATGCTAGCATTCAGATGGCACTGTTCGAGGATTTATATGGTAGGAGATGTAGATCTCCCATTAGATGGTTCGGGATTGAGGTAGCATAATTGATAGGGCCGGACCTCGTCCACCAGATCATTACGGAATGATTGAAAACTGCTTAGTGTCGTCAAAACAACTATTCGAATGTGTGTCGCAGGGATTTGGAGTTCGAAAAAGATGATTGGGTGTTCTTGAAGGTTTCTCATATGAAGTGTGTAATGCGGTTTGGTAAGAAAGGGAAATTGAGTCCTAGGTATGTCTGACCGTACAGGATGAGTTAGAGGATTGGCCAGGTGCTGTACAAGCTAGAACTACCTTGAGAGATGTCCTTAATGCACCAAGCGTTTCATGTGTCCATGTTGAAAAAGGTGGTTGGTGATCCATCGCTTATTGTCTCAGTTGAGACTATTGAGGTTAATGAAAAATTGACTTATGAAGAAATTCCAGCTGCCATTCTTGATAAGCAAGTTCGAAAGTTGAGGAACAAAGAAATTGCTTCCGTGAAGGTGTAATGGCGAAACCAACAGGTTAATGGAGCCACCTTAGAGGCTTAGGAAGATATGAAGAAGAAGTGCCCTAATTTATTTGAATAGTTATTTAATTGTATCCATGATGATAATAGATAATTTTCTGAAAATTTTAATTTCCCCCGTACGGCTCATGTTATGAACACTCCCCCTTGGTAATGCAATGTTTATGGCGTTGTTGCCTGTGTTGTTTCTGTACTATTTTGCAGCATTGTGTTGTGGTTATGATGTTAGGATTGGTTTCTGGGATCCTTTGAAAGGTGGATAGGGCCAGTTACAGGGGAAACTTTGGCGAAAATTTTGGAAATATGGGGAGTTAGTCAAAATTTGGGAATTGTTGGTGTGTGTTATAGTAACTGAGTCTCATTGGTTTCTAATGGTAGATTTTAGCACCCATTCGAGGACGAATGATCTTAAGTGGGGGAGTATGTACGGCCCCATAATATTTGACCTAAGACCCGGGGTTTCGTGGTGCCATAATAGGTTTGCGTGTTGACGATTGTAGAGATTCTTCGAGGCTCACCGCAATGCGGACTTTTTGGGTTGAACAGCGTGCTGGGGAGTAAAGGAAAATCTTTTGCACAAAAAGACATTTTCGCGGCCCACTATGCGGCCGCAGAGTGAAGCAGAAAACTGGGAAAGTTTGGATGATATTTTGCGGTCAACTGTGCGATCACAAAACCACTTCACGGGCCGCACATCGACCGCGGAACCAGCATGGGAGTTTCTGGAAGGAAGTTCTGCGGGCTGTATAGCTGCCGCAGAACTATCCCGAGTGTCCCAGTTCAGGGGAACCAATTGTGCGGCCGATTTGCGTACCGCATATCCATTCTGCGGTCACTCTGCTACCGCGGATTGTGTTTGAGAGCTTCATTTTTCCGATTTTTAAACCCGATCCCATTCTTATACAACAAGGTTAAGGGTCATTTTTGAAAGTTCAAACTTACATTTTAGCGAGAGATGTAGGTGGTCTAGAGTGAGAAGAGGAGTTCTAAATCGTTTGTTCATCAATCTTTGCTCAAACCTTGAAGATTTCTCTAGGGTAACTCACAGGGTCTTCAACCAAAATGTAATATTCTACACCCTAACCCTTAATTTCGGAATTTAACTAAAAGTAGGTAGTTAGTAAAGCAATTCTTGTGTGGAAGTTTTTAATTTTACATGCATGTACCATCTAGGGTAGTGGGAAGATTGTTGAGCTCTTTTGGGTGAACATTGAGTAGTAGGGTGAAAGAATCCACCATAAGAGGACCTTGAAACCTTAATGCACGCCTAGTGTTTGATAAAATGTTCAAGCGAGGTGGAACTATGAACTCCTTCCTAATTTGTGTTCAATGTTGTTATATCTCTAAATAGATCGAAGTGGCTAGGATTTCCTGAACGTTATAGTAAACTAAAAATCTCGAGGCAAGGTATGTTGGCTAAACTCTTCTCTTAGAATTGAACCCCCCAATGTCCTTCTAAATCTCGTGATGCTCTTTATAAATTGAATTTTTGTCAAATAAGCCTTGTGTCAAAATAATTATGCGTTCAATATGTATTGCAATGGTTCTTGTTATGTTGAGTTAATGTTTGAGAATGTGGTTTAAGTATGTGCTGTGTGTTACCATGTTATGATTTAAAAGCGTGATTTCTAATGAAAGCTATCATGTCAATTGTGTAAGAAATCACTTTTTCCTAAGACCCTAAATTACTCGAGTATGTGTTTAAAGTCTTAATTTCAAAGGCCTTGTGGTTGCATATCCATGATAATGGTTGAAAGTGAAATAGTGAGCATGAATTATGAAGTGAGGGCAACGTGCCAAGACTTATATTGCGTATGGCCAATGGTGCTAATAAAATGAATGACATGTAAAAGAATATGAATTTAGTGGTAAATACTTTTAATAAGAAATGCCTTGGGAGCATCTTTTAGCCACCGTGGAAGGATAAGTCAAAACAAACTAACCCCGAAACACGTGCTAGTGTAGGAGCGATCGAGGGGTAAATCCCCGTGTAAGTTCGATGAGACTATTCCCCTTATATGGGATGAGATTATTGCTAGCGAGATGTGATATGATGTCGACCCACACGACATTGTGGTGAGACAGGTTAGCCGATCGGGCTGAGATCGGACGATATGTCGCGTACATGGTGGTATTGTGAGTGTACATCTCGGAGTGAAACGGCTTAGCCGGTTGTGCTAAGATCAGACTACGTGCTAAAACACAGTGGTGTATCGGTGCTAAAGATCTCCCGACTTATATTACCGAATCCTATTTGAAAATACCTTTCACTTAACCTTGATATTGTTTGATTGCCTTTTCTGACTTATATTATCTTGATACTGTTTGAGTCTCTTATTAATTTCATGTTTTATTCTCCATTTACTATTGCTCGTTCTATTGAGAGGGTGTTTAGTTTTACATACTAGTACTATTTCATATGTACTAACGTCCTTTTTGCCGGGGGTGCTACATCTTAAATTGATGCAGGTGGTTCCGTAGCAGGTGGCATTGATCGATGATTGCAGCACACCCTCTCCTCTGCTGATTTGGTGAGACCCACTTCATCTGGGGATCCTATATCTTTTATCCTTTGTACAAAGTGTTTTGAGGTATAGCCGGGGCCTTGTTGCCGTCACTGTCATAGCACTCTTTTGTTCCTGTTAGAGGCTCCATAGACATAATGTGGGTTGTATATATTTTTGGGAAGGTTGGACTGAAGATGTTGTAATCGTGTCATCTGTTCCGTTTTAACTATGATTGTACAATATACTACTTCGGAGGCTTGTTAGTCTAATAACTATGGAAACGAACCAATATTTTCGCACGAACTTTTACTGTCTAATTAATAAAATTTATTCTTCTCTTTATTCATGGGTGAGTGAAGGAGTGGTAAAAGCTTGCTTGACCGGGGTATCTCGGTTGAGCGCCGGTCACGCTCCCCGAGGTCGGGGCGTGACAGTATATGCATAGCTAGGTTATAAAAATATCTAGATAGAGTTAGGCTTATAATATCCCTTGTTTGGATAATGCAAATTTATTATTTCTGTTTCATTAATACTATGACTACGTGATAACTCATAAATCTTAATGTTATGACTTGTTGTGCTTGGCATAAATGATCATTTTTCCATGTTGAGTTTTCTTACTAAGCCATAGCCATACACTTGTCTTATTTCATTCATGATTTGGTGGTCACATGGTTTAATTTACACATATACAATATTATGATTTTATATTGAATGTTGAAATAGCTTATTGAACTGTTGGGATAAACTGATTACACTATTAGCCATAGCCATCTTTTACCAATGTGAGCTTTTATCCGCATTTTTATTATTGAGTAATGATTTTCCTTAATTATATTTGTTCATATACATATGCATGAGTCTGGAGAGTTGGATGTTATGAAATGTTAAGGATTTTAGTGTCGCAACCCCAAATCCCAACCGCAGGGCCGTGAATTAAAAACCCAAAGTATTAAGCAACGTGGGAAACAAATTTACTTCGGCCGTGGTGGTGGAAAAAGCAAATTCAACTATCAATAAGACCATAACCTCAACATGAGTGAATAAACATAAAACCGAACAATTAAAGAATAACCAATCTAACTAAGACATAGAAGACATAGGAAATGCAACAACATGGTACAAATAAGACAAAATCCACCTTCATGCATTAGCCCATGACAACGTATATATACTAATCATCTCACATATCCGTCGTCCCCACACATAGTTCAAGTAGAAAATAGACGAAACAAGTCCTAATCTTCTCAAGTCAAAGTTAACCACGACACTTATCTAACTCCACAAGCAAATCAACAATAAATCACGGCTTTGCCTTTCGGACAAGCCTCCAAACCAACCGAATCTAGCCAACCATCGATCAAACAATTCAATATAAGCTTGGGAAACTAGTATATTACGAAAAAATGTTAATTTTTTTATCATTTCTTATAAAGTCAACAAAAGTCAGCCACACTCACTTGGTCAAAATCTAAGATTCGGACCTAAAATTGATTACCCATTCAACCCCGAGCATAGTTGCGTGATTTGTTTCGATATCTACGCTTAATTTGAGATCCAAATATCCATAATACAAAATCCCTAAATTCTACCCAAAACCCTTAATTTATACCATGAAATTCATAGATTTGATGTTAAGAATTCAGGAAAAATAATGGGGAATTGATGGCAAATGAATTAGAGTTTCCTACCAATGAATTTGGGGAGAAACAGTTCTTTAGAAATCGTCTCTACAGTATTTGGGGTTAAGAAATGGTGTAAAATGAGCTAAGTCCCGATTTCTCCCTCTCTTGCCTAGCTGCAGACGTACCAATTGCGAAATCTTATTCGCAATTGAAATGTTTGCAAATGCGTGACACTGATCGCAAATTCGATCAATGCATCAAGATGTCAAACGACGCAAATGCGACAAAAATATCATAATCGTGATTAGCCCCTACAGAGCAAATGCGAGCTGAGCTTCGCATTTCTGAAGCTGCTAGCTCCAAGTCGCAAATGCGACTCCAATTTCAGAAATGCGACCACCCACAATCCCTAAATGGGATCATGTCTTCGCATTAGCGAAGACAACATACCTTTTCCATACATCCCTTTGCGAGTCCGACTTTGCAAAAGCAGGTCTTGCAATTGCGAATATGTCATCACAAATCTAAGACCTGCAGACCTGAAAGACCAACAGATAGCATCAGGAATTTCAAATCATCAAAATAACACAAAATAACAAGAATCGATCATCAAGACTCATGATTTCAACTTGAAAACTCAATATTCACAATTCCTCACATAATGCACCGAAACGCGCTCGGGTCACCCTGAACCCCAACCAAATGTGCGTACAAGTCCATACACAACATACGAATCTACTAGAATTGCCAAAATACCGATCCGAGGTCGTTTACCAAGAATTTTGAATGTGGTCATCTCTAGCTTCATTAAACAAAGTTGGACCAAGGTTGGACCACGCAGGCAAATCAATAAAAATTAAGCGAAGCTATGAGACTTATCGAAACACTAAAATTAAGGCTAGTACTCAACTTGACCTATCTTCGTCACATTCTCCACCTCTAAAAGAAACATTTGTCCTTGAATGTACATAGAAATGTACTTGACTCAACTTGCTCTTCTTCCCAAACTGTATCACGCCCTTCATAGGCGACTCTCGGAGAAGAACCTTCTGATCCACCATATAAGCCACAGCTCGGACCTTCCGATCCACATAACTCTTTTGCATGGACTAAATTGTACTAAGTCGCTCCTAAATCACCTTAACCTTTTCCAAAGCATCACGAAAAAATCAGTGCCCAACAATCTAGCCTCACCGGGCTCAAACTAACCAATCGGCGAATGACATCCCCTCCTATATCAGGCCCCGTACGGAGCCATCTCAATGCTCGACTGATAATAGTTGCTGTAGGTGAACTCTGCCAGAGGTAAAAACTTGTCCCACTATTATCCAAAATACATAGAGCATGCCTGTAACATATCCTGCAATATATAAATGGTGTATTCGGACTGTAGGTCCGTATGGGGATCAAGTGCGATACTCAGCTCGACTCGTGTGCCCAACTCATGCTTCACGTCTCCCCAAAAAATGTGATGTGAAATGCATGCCTCGGCCAGAAATAATTGAAATAGGCACGCTGTGCTGACGGTTAATATCCCGAATGTAAATCTGAGCCAACCTTCTGAATAATAGGAAGCCATCACCGGAATGAAGTGTGCGGACTTAGTAAACCGGTCCACAATAACCCAGACTACGTCATATTTCCTCAAACTCTGTGGTAAGCCTACCCTAAACTCCATAATGATGTGCTCCCACTTCCACTCTTGTATCTCCAATCTTTGAGTCAACCCACCCGGTTTTGATGCTTGTACTTTACCAATTGACAATTCAAACACCGAGAGACATAAGCAACAATATATTTCTTCATTCTCCAACACCAATAGTGATGTTTCAATTCATGGTACATCTTCGTGACTCTTGGGTGAATGGAATAGTGTCAACAATGAGCCTCCTCAAGGATCAACTCTTTAAACCCATCAATATTTGGAACAAAAATGCAGTCCTGATGTTGTATAACATCATGATCACCAATCACACCCTCTCTAGCACTACCCCGCTCCACCGTATCCTTCAACACCAACAATTGAGGATCATCATACTGGCGAGCCTTGGTACCCTATAATAACGATGACTGTGCCACAATATAAGCAAGAACCCAGCTAAGCCCTAAAGCATCCAACCTCACGAACTGATTGGCCAAAGCCTGAATGTCCATAGCTAGTGGCCTCTCCACTGCTGGTAAATATGCCAAACTGTCCATTGTCTCCGCCTTCCTACTCGATGAATCGACCACTACGTTGGCCTTCCCTGGATGATATATTATGGTGATATCATAGTCTTTCAGCAACTCTAACCATCTCTACTGCCGCAAATTGTGGTCCTTCAACTTGAACAAATGCTGGAGACTCTGATGACCGGTATAGTCCTCACATGGAATGTTGTATACGCAGTGCCTCCATATCAACAGTGCGTGCACAATGGCTGCTAAATTTAAATAATGCATAGGGTAATTCTTCTCGTGAACCTTCAACTGACGAGACGCATAGGATATCACCCTACCGCTATGCATCAACAATGCGCCCAACCCCAATATGTGATGCATCACAATACACAATGTACGATCCCAAACCTATAGGCAACACCAACACTGGGGCACTAGTCAATGCAGTATTGATCTTCTAAAAGCTCGCCATACACTCGTCAGACCATTTGAAAGGAGCACCCTTTTGGATCAATCTAGTTAAAGGAGTTGCGATGGATGAAAAACCCTTCAGGAAACGGCAATAATAAACCGCCAAACTAATGAAGCTTTGAATCTCAGTACCTGATGAAGGTCTAGGCCAGTTTTGAACTTCCTCAATCTTCTTCAGATCGACCTTAATCCCCTCACTAGACACCATGCGGCCTAGGAATGCTAGTGAATCAAGTCAAAACTCGCACTTGGAGAATTTAGCATATAGCCTATTCTCCTTCAAGATCACAATCCTCGAGTGTTACTCATGGTCCTCCCTCTTGCGAGAATACACCAATATATCATCAATGGACACGATGATGAAGAAATCAGCTTGAACATGCTGTTCATCATGTACATTAAGGTTGCTAGGATATTATTGGTCAGCCCAAAAGACATCATCAAAAACTCACAGTGACCATAGTACGTCCTGAAAGCTGTCTTTAGAATGTCCAAAACTCGAATCTTGAACTGATGATATCCTGATATCATGTCAACCTTCGAGAACACCTTAGAACCCTGAACTTGGTCCAACAAATCATCAATATGATGTAGTGGGTACTTTTTATCCTAACTGTGACTTTGTTTAGCTGCTTGTAGTCAATACACATCCTCATAGAGCCATCTTTATTTTTCACAAATAAAATGGAGCACCCTAACGTGAGACACTCGATCTGATGAAACCCTTATCAAGAAACTCCTAAAGTTGTTCCATTGATTCCTTCAACTCCACTGGTGCCATGAGATATAGTGGAATAGGTATGTGTTGACTGCCCACACCAAGTCATTACCAAATTTAATATCCCTATCGGGTGTCATGATTGCTGGGAACACATCTGGGAAGTCTTTCGCTACCAGAACTAACTCAATGGTATCAGCACTAACATCTAAAGGCTAAGTATACCAGGCACCCTTTCTCTACCACCCGTTGAGCCTCCAAAAATGACACCACCCTACTAGGATTATGATCTAATGAACCTCTCCACTCTAATCTCGGCATTCCCTCAATCGCCAATGTCACACTCATTCCCTCAATCGCCAACGTCACACTCATAGCGTGACAATCCAGAATAGTATGATATGGTGAAAGTCAATCCGTGCCTAATATCACATCAAAGTCTACCATAGTAAGTAACGGAAGGTATACCCTAGTCTCATAACCCCTGATAGACACCACACATGAGCGATAGACACGATCTACAACAATAGAATCCCCAACAAGTGTACACACATAAACAGGGGCGCCCAAACAATCACGAGACATGCCTAGATATGAAGCAAACTAGGATGACACATACAAATAAGTTGAACTCAGATCGAACAAAACCGAGTCATGTCTATGGAAAACTAGAACAATACCTGTGATGACCGCATCGCATGACTCCACCTCATGTCTACTTGGGAAAGCATAAAAACAAGGCCGAGCACCACCAGTCTGGCCTCAACCTCTCGGACGGCCTCTACCTAGCTAGCCTCCACCTCTAGAGGCCTGACCACCACCTCGAGCTGGGTGAGCGGGCAGTGGATCAACCGGTGTCGAAACCATGGCACGAGTAACCTGTTGTGGCATGCTTCTGTGCAAGCTAGGGCAAAACCTCACGACATGCCTCAGATCTCCACAAATATAACAAGTCATTGGCTGTTGTGGTTACTGACGCCATAATTGACCCTGTTGACTTTAATAACTACCAAGATAACTCAAAATTAGAGGTGCGCTAACCGGCGCTGAAGGTGAACTATGTGCTAGCTACTCTAGATGAGACCCATAAGAATCAAGACTACCCAAAGCACTGTGTTATACCTGAAGCACTGAGTGTATCGGGCAAACAGGATGGCCTCTACCAAATAAACTCCTGCCTCTAGATGAGGCACCACAGAAACCACCGAAATGACGAGGCCTCTTTATAGCTGCTGCCTCGCTACCCTGACCACAGATACTCTCAATCCGTCTAGCATTCTCAACAACTCGCATATAAAAATATTATCCTCATTCTCTCTGTCTAAATAAGTCTGATGCCGTAAGTAAGACCATCTATAAATATACTCACCATCTCCCTGTCAGTATGGATCAATACAACTGCATGGCAAGATAAATTCACGAATCTGATCTCGTACTGGTAACGGTGATGCTACCCTGCTGGAGGCGCTCACAGTGGTTGCGGTAGTCCTCTCTCATAGTAAAAGGGATGAACTTCTCCAACAATAGCTGTGAGAACTGATCCCAAGTGAATAGAGGTGAACTTTTTGGTCTGCCTCAAACATACTCCTACCACCATCTCTTGGCAGAGCCACGCATCTGAAATACTGTAAAGTCCACTCTATCGGACTCCATTATGCCCATGTTACGCAACACCTCATGGAAACGGCTAACGAAATCTTGGGGGTCCTCATAAGGTGTACCACCAAAGCATATAGGGAACAACTTGGTGAACTTCTCCAATCTCTTCAGCCCCTTAGATGATATATCGGGTCCCTCCACGTGCTGTGTAGCAATAACAGGTTGAACTGCTCCAAATGCTAGAACTGTCGGAGTTTTATATCCGTGAACCATCTGCTCTAGAGTGTGATTAGTTAGAGTTTGGGCTCCTTCCCCAGCATAAGAAATGGTTGGTTCCATAGGGATAACACCGGCTTGGGCCATTCTCTCTAGAAGGTCCACCAGGTGGAGTAAAGCGCCCTGAAGTACCAAGGCAGCAATGAACCCATATGGGAGCTGAGATGGTCCAACCGACACGGTCTGAATAGGGACCTCCCCGTCCTGCTCAATCAGAGGCTCTACAATAGGTGTTGCTGCATGGGCTATAGGCCAAGCTCTACCTGGTAGTGGCAGCAACATGGGGCTCTGGCTCCTAATTTGTTGTGGATGTTATGCATGTCCTCACCATTTGTGAGAAAATAAGAATAGAATAATTCAAACTTCAGCGATAGAATAAAGTCGAACGACGGAGTAAGAAAGTAGTAAAATTTTCTAAAGCCTTATAGCCTCTAGAAGATAAGTACAAACATCTCTGTACTAATCCTATAGACTCTACTAAGCATGCTCATGACTCATGAGACCTAGGCAACATAGTGCTTTGATACCAACTTGTCACGATTCGAAATCCCAATGGCGGGGTCGTGATGGCGCATAACACCGAGTGACATGTAAGCCAACATAACATATAATATGAATAGAAAAACAATAAATATCTAATAATTGCTTAAAAGGCATAACATA
>MCJB01048200.1:118867-141546 GCA_002018475.1 Nicotiana obtusifolia | reverse complement strand
CCCAATTAATTTGGTGCCACAATTACATGAGCGACTAAATCCAGCTAAATAGAATATTTGAAGGAAATACAACACTATCCGAAAAAAAAATTAAAAAGTACACAAAATAGGAAAGTCACTCCAGGGTCTGCAAATGGAATGCTATTCTATCTCAAATCACTGACTGGTAGCTGCAAAGTACCTCTTGGGACTCGCTGACACCAACGTGAAAATCTACATTAGAAGTGCAAAAGTGCAGTATGAGGACAACCGACCCAATGTATTTAGTAAGTGTCGAGCCTAACCCCGACGAGGTAGCGATGAGGCTAAGACTAGGCACCTACTAAACCTATTCAAATATATATACATATATATATGTATGTATGTATATATGTATGTATGTATGTATGTATGTATGTATACATATATATATGTATGTATGTATGTAAGTATATATGTATATATGTATGTGTATATATATATATATATATATATATGTATATAAAGCAACAGAAATAACAAGCAAAGCATTAAAAGTAATAACCGGGTGGGGACAAAATGAAGGGGGCAAAATCGGATCAATAAGTACAGAGTCACCAAGTAAGTCACTTTCCAAAATAAGCAATGAAATCACCAAGATAAATTCACAATCCAAGTATCATGTAAAAGCAAGGAAATCATCAAATGGCATGGCATCATCCTTCGTGCTTTTACTCTCATCCTCACCATATAATATAAATAAAGCATGTGCACGGCATCACCCTTCGTGCTTTTACTCTCATCCTCACATGATATGATAATGGCAAATAAGTGCATGACATCACCATTCGTGCTTTTACGGTCTTACTCACATGATAACATAAATGCAATGGCACGACACCAACCTTTGTGCTTTAGCCTCATGTTCACTTAAGAAATGAAATCAATATGCAAATATGGCACGGCAACACCCTTCGTGCTTTTCACTCTTTCTCACCAAGCAACAATAACAACCCAAAGTATTAAGCAAGGTGGGATGCAAATTTCGACTTCAACCATGGTCATGGAATAAGAAAATTCAACTTTCAATATCACCATAACCTTAACATGAGCGAATAAACATGACAACAAAAAATTGAAGAATAACCAATCTAAGTAAGACGTGGATGACATAGCAAATGAAACAACATGGTCCAAATAAGACGAATTTCACCAGCATGCTTTAACTCATGACAACGTATATATACTCGTCACCTTGCATATATGCCGTCCTCATACATAGTTCAAGTAGCAAATCGACTAAACAAAACTTAATTCCCACAAGTCAAAGTTAACCACCACACTTATCTCACTCAGCAACCAAATCAATAATCAATCATGGCTTTGCCTTTCAAACAAGTCTCCCAACCAATCGAATATAGCCAATTATCAATCAAACAATTCAAAATATGATTTTAAAACTACCCAAGAATAAATAATATTCATTTTTGATCATTTCTAAAAATGTCAACAAAAGTCAACCTCAGACTCACTTGCTCAAAATCCAAGATTCGGACAAAAAACCGATTGCCCATTCTCCCCCGAGCCTAGTTACGTGATTTGTTTAAAAATCCGACCTCAATTTGAGGTCGAAATCTCAATTTTACAAAATTCCTAATTTCAACCATGAAATTCATAGATTTGATGTTAGAAATTCATAAAAAGTAATGGGGAATTGATGAAAAATGAATTAGAGTTGCTTACTAGTGAATCTAGGGAGAAAACGTTGTTTAAAAATCCCCTCATATGTTTTTGGGGTTGAGAAATTGTGCAAAATGAACTAAGTCCCTATTTTCCTCTCTTTTACCTAGTTTTAGAAATCGCAATTGCGAACTCTTTTTCACAATTTTTTATGTCCGCAAATGTGAGAAACTGATCGCAAATGCGAGACACAGATCACAAATGCGATCAATGCATTTTATAGTCAAACGTTGCAAATGCGACAAAAGTGTTGCAATTCGATTAGCCCTTGCATTCCAAATGCGAGCAGATCTTCGCATTGCAAAGCTATCAGCCCCTAGCTCTAAGTCGCAAAAGTGAATCCAAGGTTGCAAATGTGACCACTCACAGTCCGCAAATGCAATTATGTCTTCGCATTTCCGAAGTCAACAACCCTTCCCATGCATCGCATTTGTGAGTCTGACTTCGCAAAAATGGGACTAGCAATGGTGAACAAGTCATTACAAATGCGAGACATGCAAACCTGAAACACCAGCAGATAGCATCGGCAAACCCAAACAATTTGGCAGTACACCATAAACTCACTCGAGCCTACCGGGCTCCAAACCGCACATGCACTAACAACATACAAACTCGCTCGCTACCTCAAATCATCAAAGTAACTTCAAATAATACGAATCAATTATTAAAACTCAAGCTTTCAACTTGAAAACTCAATTTTTACAATTCTTTACATAATGTGCCGAAACATGCTTGGGTCGCCCACCGGACCCAATCAAAACGTGCTTAGAAGTCCAAAAAACATCATATGAACCAACCAGAATCATTAAAACACTGATCTACGGTCGTTTACCAAGAATGTTCACCGTGGTAAACTGTAGCCTCATTTTCAGTTAAAAATCACATCTTCATCTAAATTTCACATAAAAACTTTCCGATAAATGTCTCAGACCATGCACTGAAATCAATAAATATTAACCGAAGGTACGATATGTCTCAGAATAGTAAAACTAAGGCTACTACTCAAAATGACCTATCGTGTCGTCATGTTTTTGCATAAGAACTCTATAAGCGGGTAGTGATTATTAGATATTGATCATTGATTGTGAAATTATCTACGCTTGGAGATGGATCCATCCCTCTAGAGTCTAGTGTTACTTTGGGCCCTAAGAGTGTAGGCACTCAAATTTGGTGCTTGGTAGGGACATGTGGCATGTCTGGGGCGCATGGATTTGTGCTTTGAGGTGTGTGCATATATAAATTATGGCTGGTATACATCATGTCATTATCCCCGATGATTGAGGTATTGGACATCTTATTTGATCTCCTATATTTGCAAAACATGCCTAAATTCCATATGTACTGTGCCTTTAGATTTCTTATGTACTGTGTCTGATTATTGAACTGCTAGAAAGTGTTGATGTCGACCCTCTCCATTATCTCATTTATGCTATACTTGATACTTATTGAGTATCATGGTTTTGTATTCATACTATACTTCTGCATATTTTTTGCACGATCTGGTGCACGAATTAGTGCTACCCGCATGGAGACTTTGTGGTGAGCTTATCTACTTGATCCAATCCATAGCACATGGAGTCCCTCTTTACTCCTCTTATATCTTTGTCTATTTTTTTTTTTTTGGGATAGAAGTTGTTCAGTTGAGACTATTTACTATTGTTAGATGTTTGTCATAATATGACACCAGATTTTGAGCATTTGTGAGATTGTGGTGAGACTATCTTAGACTTATATATTTATGATATTCATTTGAGACTTATTCTGCATTGGTATTTCTGTGATGACTCTATTAATGACTGAATAATCTACTTTGATAATTGTTGTTGAGTGTTGGCTTGCCCAGTAAGTGGGTTAGGCACCATCATGACCTTTGGTGAGGTTTTGGGACGGGACAAGCTGATATCATAGCTCTTGGTTCTAAGGGTCTCACAAATCAATAGTAGGACTAGTAGAGTCTTGTCGACCAATATAGAGACGTTAGTATCTATTCGCGAGAGGCTATAGAGCATTAGGAATTTCCCCGTTTCTAGACATCTTATTGTGAGGCTTTATTCCAACTCGAAGCCTATATCTATCATTACTTCCTATTTATTTGTATGCGATGTTGAGTACTCGAAGTTAGTTAGGCACCAATGGCTTGTGATGTTTTCGCATATATGGTACGAGATGCTTCTATGTTTATGATTGCAGGCCCATCTAAAGGACTTTTGGCCAGGTTTAGACCGTAGTTTTGGCTCGACGAATTAAGTTTGTTGAGCGTATAATTTTGGACTCTTATGTCCAAAAGTGTCCCTAGCTGTGGGATTTATGGCACAATGAGTGGCGAAACAGCTATGTAAGGAGTATTATGTGCCTAAGGGCTATGCTTAGAGAGTTTAGATCTAATGAGAAGGATGTGCTTGACATGCTAAGGGGATATGGATGCTTGGTTATCGCCTTGGTGTGCAATATAGTATGGGGTCTTTGTATGAGTTGATGGACCTTTCAACAGATAATTTGTGGAATGAAATGAATTCTTCTATCTTGTTGATGAGTGTAGATTCAGGAAGATTAATTGATCACATGATGTTTCTAACCATAGTAAGGTCATAAAGGATGTTGAACTGAGTCAAAGAGGTGGGTTATCTCCTTCGAGAAGACTTGAGGTTGTATGATTTCTTATGAGAGTTGCATGAGGAGTTTTCTTTCTGCCTAGTGGAATTTATGTACCACAAGACAATTTTATCACATGAGGAAGATGCCATAATTTTTCCAATGATGAGTGCGTATTTGGACTGATAATTTGGAATGTATTATGATTAGTTCTACATGATCTAATTCGAAATTCAGCTAAGTAACAGTGTGAGATAATGGTAGTTATGAAGGAAAAGTCATTCTATGTTCTCAGTTGATGTGATTATGGCTTAAAGCCAAGTGGTGGAGTTTATCAGTGACGAGCTTATCATATGGACATATGTTGCAGTAGTTTTGGACGAAGGTATACTTGGGGATTAGTTATAACTTGAAAAGGATGACATCTAGGACAATTCATATAGGGAATTTGCTAGATGCATGATGTTCTACACATAAGTAATATATGGAGATTGTGGAATGATTCCGTTTTGATATTGTTCGTGGATGTAGTGTGCAAGGGGAAAGGATTCACTCGGTTGGTTAAGGAGGAGGTTGATTCTTTTTTGGTTATTCATATTCTAACAAGACACTAGTCGTTCGACGTGTTTGGCTATGCATTCGGGACTAGAATTGAATGGGTGAATCTCGAGAATGATTATAGTGGGTTCAAGATTCAAGATGTTGTACCTAAGGATATACTAGACTAGTTGTGTGGATAAGGATTTGAGATTTGCTTTGGATTGTGAAAGAGACTTAGAGTACTTCTATATCATTATCGGTCCTATGATGCAATGGTGGAGAGATGAAATGAACAGCTTCAGATTCAGTAAAGCTCTCCTTAGAGCAAGCAATTAAGTTTGAGGTACTTTTGGGTGCATGAAATGGACTAGAGTGGTTTACCGAACTTTGGACGACGTAGTTTCATGTTCAGATCACTTGGGATGTTTTTCGATTAAAGATCGTAGCGTTCTGAGAAAGAAAAGTGTTGCCTTGAAGGCAGGTCAAGAGTAATCTGAAGAAGTTGGGTCAATATCACAGTGCCTTTAATGAACATGGTAATATAAATGATTGGTTTCATTGGTATGATGATGCATTGCAGTCACTTTTCTGGCAAGATATCTAGATTTGACTTTCCACTCGACTTTGTTGATTAAAAAAGATTCAGTTCCAGTGGCCTTATAATATGTAAGCAGGTTTCTTAGAGCTTGCAATGATTTTGACTATGAATTTAGAAAAATAAACTAATGCTGCTTATATTCTTGGAGAGTTTATTTCATGATTTTGATTGATTCATGGGTTGAGCGAAGTTGTGTGCTTCTGTGCGAGGGAGAACATATGTGGATGGCTATCCTATTAGTGATTTGTATCTGACTGCAACATTCTTGTAATTAGATATGGTATCAAGATTGCCATGGTGAGTCATGAGGGGCTAGATTTCTTTGCAATGACGCAATTCAAATTTAGGCATAAGGATTGGGACCATAGGTAGCACAAACGATTTGAGTTACTTGAGAAGGTATAATAGTATTGAGTTCAGTATCACAAAGACAGGGATATTGATTATTGCCGGGCATCAACCATATTTATTCCACTGTATCGCATGGCTAGAGCTGAGTTGAAGAAATTGAAGGAGCAGTTGCAGAAGTTGTTGGATAAAGGATTCATCAGGCCAATTCTTTCTCCTTGTGGTGTGCCTATATTGTTTGTGAAGAAGAAGGATTGTTCTATGAGAATGTGCATTGATTATAGGAAATTTGCCAAGGTCACTATCAAGAACAAGTATTCGTTACCTCATATTGATGATTTGTTTGATAAGCTTAAGGTGTTCTCAAAAATTGTTTCAAGGTCGGGCTACTATCAGTTGAAGACTAGAGCTTCTAACATCCCTAAAAAGGCTTTCAGGACTTGCTATGGACATTATGATGTTTTTTGTGATGTCTTTTAATTTGACTACTGCTCCAACAATAGTTCATTAGTCTTGAATTGAGGTGCGATTCGTGATTTCGATGTTGTTTGAGGTGATTTGAGGCTTTGACTATGTTCATATCATGTTTTAGATCCAGTTAGTATGTTTAGATGGGGTCCCGCGAGCCTCGCGTGTGATTCAACTCATGTTCGGCTTGTTTTGGACTTTTTGGCTGCTGATTTAGCTGGTATCTAATTTCCTTATACGCGTTCACGAGGGAAAGGTCGTGATCGCGAAGAGTCCTTGGGTGATAGGTGGATTTTGTGCACTGCATTCGCGAGACTAGGGATGTGTTCATGAATCTTCTGGTAGGTTTTGCATCGCGAACGAGTGACCCATATCGTGTTCGCTGGAGAGGATGCAAAGCCCAGGGGTTGTAGGCATTTGTTCATCGTGATCGCGAGGCCTGAAACGCGATCGAGAAGCTTTGCGATGTTTGGTCATCGCATTCGCAACTCGGCATTCGTGTTCGCGCAACAGCTGGAAATATTTGTGCTTTGTGAAGGAAAGGCATTTTTCGCGTTCATGAAGGAGTAGCACCTGGGCAGAATTAAAAACCCAAAGTGAGGGTTAGAGAATTATTTTCATATTGTGAGTTGTAGAGGTTGTTTTTGGGCGATTTCGGAGGATATTTTCACGTCTTGGATCGAGGTAAGTGCTTTTGAGTTGGATTTGTTCGTTTATCAGGATTCCATCCTTGTTTTGTCGTTTATTTAGTGAATTAAAGTGAAGAAATGGGTATGTTGGTGGAAATTTTTACAAAAATGAAAAGTGGAGGTTTAAAGGTCGATTTGAGGTCAGGATTAGATGATTTTTGTATGGTTGGACTCGTAATTGAATGGGATGGCGAATTTTGTTAGTTATATCAGGTTCCGACGGGCAAGCCCGTGTTTGACATTTTGGGTTGACTTTTTAATTTTTGATAAAGACCGAAACTTTATTGTTTGAAGTTGTTTCCTACGGCATTGTTTATTGATATTGAGTTATTTGTGACTAGATTGGAGTCGTTTCATGGGAAGGGCTTGTTAGAGTTATTATTTGCGTGTTTTGTGGTACATACTACTTCTAAACTTGGAACTGTGGGTGTGAATCCCTGGAAAACCTGTTATATGATTTGTTTTGGGGTGACCCGCATGTAAGATCACGGGCGTGTAGGCGAGAACTATGGTAATCATGATTCGGTTGTTTCCTTTGAGCTGTGTTATTATCAAGTCTTGTTTTATATGTGAAACCCTTACCTGTTAGAGTAATCGAACTATAAATCATGTTAGAAAACATGTTTAGGCTATGCGTTTATTCTGTTGAGGCCTAGTGAGGTTATTTCTGATATTTTGAGTTATCTGCTTTAACTGTAATTATGTGCTGAGTCATGATCCTTCATTTGCATGTCATATCTCAGTCTCCATTACCATTTACGGTTACATTACATATTCTTATTGTTTGCGCTGAGTAGTATGGTATTGTGAGCCTTGAAACTTGAGAGATTGATGAATGAGTTGGGCTTAAGATCCGAGTCGAGAGTGTTATTATGGATCGAGCTGCACGTTGCAACAAGCCTTATTAGCTTATTTATTATTGTGGATTGGGCTGCATGCCGCAGTAGGCTTTATATGCCTTATATTAGCTCTTGGGCAGGATCCGCCCCTCCGGAGTCTGACATCTAGCAGTGAGCACATGAACAATAATATATACATATGCTTTTGTGAGGGGCTTTGATGCCATGCACCCGTATAGTACTAAGTGATTGCATGTGTTATTAGTGGCTAATTGAGATAGACAGATTGAGTACACTAAGAGTGTGAATACCTGGAGATATCACTGTGATACATTACATTTGACATGCATATTAACATGTTGGCATAGAGATGTAACATTCCTCATGCTAGATGTACTTGACATATTTTATCAATGTTGGGATTTATTTGTTGATCTTGAAAGTATGTCTAAATATCTGTACCCTGAGCGAGCTGATCGTTTAATTTCTCTGAGTTATTTATTGCCATTGTCATTATCTTACCTATGTTGTCATTATATTGGTTCTGATTGTATTCTTCTAAGCTCGTCACTACTTTCATCCCAAGGATACTCCTGTTACCTATTGAGTGCACTGGGTCAGTTGTAATCATTATACATTCTGCATTTGTGTGCAGATCCGTGTACATCTGGATGCGGTTATTTCTAGAGTGGGTCTAGTAGCTATTCGTATTCTGAGGTAGCTGCTATGACGCCTGCAGAACATAATTCTCCTTCCTTTTGTTTTCTTCAGTACTGTTCTACTATTCAGAGAGTTGTACTGGAGTTTGCTTTATGTTTGTAGTGCTCGTGTACTGGATGACACAGAGTTTTGGGATGGTAGTAGTTGGGTTTCAATTACTCTTATCATATATTTATGAGATCTTTCCACTGTTAAGTTTATTAAAGCGTGTTCCATTTAATTGTTTAGTTGTTATGTGATTGTCGACTTGCCTACCAAGTGTGTTTGGTTCTATCACGACTGGTTGGGAGTTTAGGTCGTGATAATTGGTTAACAATTGATTGATGATATTACGATTTGGATGGGTTGCGCGCTGCAACGGTTGATTGCTGATATTATGATTGTAACTGGTTGCATGCCGCAACAATTGATTGATGGTCATTAAATATAAAATGATCAACACTTAGATATCGATTCTTCTCTGTGAACTCAGATGAATGCCTATGTTACCCGTGAGCATAGGCACCCGTGATTTTTTTGTGCTTGTTGGACACGTGGCATGTATCAGGCACATAGATTTATGTTGTGAGTTGTTGATATTGGATAAAGGGCATGCATTGCAAGCTTAAACTCATGCACTTGCTCTTATATATGTTGATATTAGATCAGGGGCATGCATTGGTACCTTAGACTTGTTCATTGTCTCTTATACACATTGATATTAAATCCTGATCATGCATATGTACATATATTTGACTCATGCGCTGATCTGATATAATTGTTGTTGACGTGAATCATGTCTTGGTATGAGGATTGAGGTGTTGATATCTTACTAACTCTCTTTATTTGTTAAGCATGCCTAAATTTTGTACAACTTGTGTCTTGCCACTTGGAGGATATGAATTGGGAAACTAACTTGGACTTAAGTTTGTGACCACAAGTGGTGGAGGGTGCTAAGTAGATGATAAAGCCAAATGTCATTTGCTTTAATTTTTCGCTTTTTGGCTTTCATGTGAGGAATGTCATTTTGCCTTCTTGTGCCTTAAAATTGTAAAATGTATGGCCTTTGCCTTTCCTCTTCGCAATCCCTCATTGATTCGTATAGTTCAGTTCCCACATCACCACTCCAATGTTGATAAATGCTTGGAATGTGCCAACAAGCCTTCAAATTTCAATTCTTTTCGGATTTTGGCATCCTTTTTAACCCCCGAATTAGAGTCAATTTCATCCATCTTTTCAACTACACCGGTTGACTCTAATTCCATTTTTTTCTTGGGATCACCAACAAGCATGGAGTCGGTTGGCGGATGTTCAATTCTTGATTCACTAAAATATAGCTCACTTTCTTCCTCGAAGTTGGACTTTTCTTGAACTCTTTCCACACTCTCAAGTTGTTGGGTCTAATGAGCCTTAACCAATGATTTCATTTGATTTTCCAAAGTGCGGATAGTCTCATCATTTTAATTTAGTGCTTGTTTCAAGTCCTCGAGTGCCAATTTTTGCTTCTTCTCATTTTCAAGAACGGCTTCCAACAACAGCATTGACCTCTCATTATGAGCATTTGAGAGTTCTTTTTTTTTTTTATCAAGTGCCGAAGAAGAAATTTTGGCTTCAACTTCTAAGGAAGGTCCCTGGCTATCATTCACTTCCGAGGCTTTTTGGACCTCTAAAGCTTCAAGCGATTCTCCCATTTTTGAGTCCAATATTTCATGCGCCAAATAATTTTGGAGACTAGTTTCCAAAAGCTCCTCCGAGGCTTTTTGCTCTTTGTTTCCTCCTTCAATTAGGCATCCCATCATGAGATTGAAATCTCCATTTTGACTATACTACATTTCGTCCACTTCCATATCCCTATAGTGATTATTATAAAAAGTAGAATCATCATAGCGAGGATTCGAGAAAGGGAAGGAAAAATAATCATAATTGCCCAAATGGCCATTTTTACCACTACACCTATCACATATACTCCACTCATGCATTTGCAATTGTGCACACAATCTGCGCCAAGGAGAATTAAAATAATTTTACCACGTGTGTGGTCTTCCACAATAAGGACGTGGGTAACAAAGTATGAACAACTACCATCCCACAAATTTTCATAACATGATGCCATTTTTCAGAAACTAAGAAATATACAAGAAACAAACAAGAAAACAAACAAAAAAATTAAACGAAAATAAGAAAAATAATTACACAAATTTTGACAAGTCTGGACCAAAGCACGTACACTTACATCTCAAATAACCTAAATGCGCCAAATTGTTCCCCAGCAACGGCACCAATATGGAGGCAATTAGGCAATATAAAAGAATTATCGCTTATTATGCTACGGCAAACACTTAAAAATGTGTTAAGAAAATTTTATGTCTAAATGCAAAATTGTGATCTTTGAAATTTCTGCTGCCTTCACAATTGTGAAGAATATGTCGCAGTTGCAACTTCAGAAAACAGAGCTCTGCAGAACAGAATATCTTGAAAAAATTTCTAATGCTAGGTTTCGACTATCCAGTCATTTCTTTGGTATATTTGACTCATTTTACAATTTATTTCATAGCCATGTCAAGTTTTCACTGCAATCCTTTGTTTGTAGGTACCATAAGCTAAAAATGAGCTCTAGTTCTACAAAGTCCGCACATGACAACCCTTTGGTAAATGAGGAGAACTATGACCACTACTGGTTCTTGTCATTAGATTGCCAGGAATAGTACTATGCCGAGTTGATTTCGAAGTATTCCTAGAAAGTGCTATATTGATGGAAAAGGTCCCTGAACGTCTTCCCGTGTTCCATCAGAGGCTTGTGGACATGGGATGGACTTGTGTTGCCCCTCAACCTTGCAAAGAGAATGAGAAATAGGTGAGGGAGTTTTATGCGAGTCTCCCAGCCGTCAGGTTAAGAAATCCAATCATGATAATACGGGGTAAGACGGTGAACTTCAGAGCTGAAGCTGTGAATCGAATCTATAACCTGCAAGATCATGACATGACGCCATTTCGTGCTAAGGATGATGCCCCAGGCGAGTGGCTGGTCTCCTAATTGTGCCTGGGTGCGGATATTCCCTAGGTGGCTAAAAAGTGAGGTATCGCGTCCAAAGAATACATTGCCGAAGCAAATATATGGCTAACCATCATATGCAGTCAGATCTGTCTGCTGAGAAACATGTGGAATGTACCAAAAATGAGACCTCAAATGATAGCCTCCATTCTTCATAACATCCGGCTCAATATTAATGAGATTTTCATCAATGAGCTAAGGGAATATCGTGTTCATAAGGATCAATCAATGATGTTTCCATCTCTCATCACTGAGATGTGCCAAATTGCGGGGGTTGACGAGGATCCGGGATACAACTGGATAGATCCGGGGAAGCCTATTGCTCCGTTTAAGAAAAGAGGAGAGGGTGGTGCCGTGAAAATCAAAAAGAGTAAGTTGGGATCTTTTTCTCATACCTACTAGGGTAACCAACCATCATCTTCTGCAGGAGGACCATTTGCTATGCTCACCAAAGAAATGCGACAGATTCGCGACCTAGTAGCTGGCCTTCCACATGGACCCGGTGAGACATCTGAAGGACCCTCTGCATGCATCTCAAAGAAAGATATTCAAAACTGTCTTGATGATCAGAAGAAGCAAGGGGATCACCGTAAGAAGTTGGAGAAAGCACACACTGATTTAGCCACGGCACATGGTGCTTTGAATACTTCTCATGCCAAGCTTGCAAATGCGAACACCAGGATGTTGAAGAGGGAGAAGAAAAAAGATAAATTATTTGCCCACATGTGGAAGGGTGTGAAGGGGCAATGGAAAGTTATAAATCCTCAAGAGTCAGTGCTATCGTCCGAGCCGGAAGATAATGATAATGCTTCAGTTCAGTGGTCCGAGGAAGAGGAGGAGGCTGCGACTAAGTCCTATAGCAAGGAGAGCACTTGATGCAGTATTCAGGGGCACTTTCAACCATTTTACTCTATTTTGCTTTATTGCATTGGGGACAATGCAACGTTTATAGTTGGGGGTGGCTTCTTGTATAATTGTTGATGTGGTAGATTGATATTTCATTTTCATTGTTCATTATGTTTGTGATGTGTTATATTAGTATGTTTACTAACTTGTTGATTTTTTTTATATAGTATGTTTTATTTACCTGATGTTTACTAGCTTCTTGATCTTTTTAATATATATGGTATGCATTAATTTTATTTGAAATATCCTTAATTCTCTTAGTACCACGATTCTTTTTCCGAAGATGCCGATTTTCTTTTGAACCAGGTATTTTTGAGTAAACTGTTGTCGATTTTTTCTTATGATGGATAGCCAGATGACTTTATTAAGAGAATTAGTCTTGTAGTTTAGATATTATTTTTGTTAATTTAGTAGAATAAGTGTTATGAGCTGGGGTTTGTACCGATTGGCCAATTCGTGGCCTGCTTGGTACCAACATGATTTAATCTTTGGAATATGAATTCTTGATCTTTAAAAAGGAAAAATAATTGAAGTAAGGATTATTTTCATGACATTTTGACTCATATTTTGGCTCTTTGATTCATTAAATAGGCTCTTATGCTATATGTGACTTCTTCGAGTTCATTGGTTTCAATTGGATTTTGGATTTGTATTTCACTCGGGTTTGCATGTACCATGTGTGGTGAGTTTTATTGTGAGTTATATTGCATTATTTATAGTCTAGAACTTTCCCGAGATGTGCTTCAAGGTGAAATCCTAAATTGAATTGGTTTAAAACATGATGTTACGCCTTCGTTGGACCTCTCTTTTGCCTCAAATTTTGTATACGTGCATCTTCTCTCTAGTCAACCTCTTTTGAGCCTTTAATCTTGTTTTTGGAAACCATGTTAAAAGGAAACTTTTGGCACCCCACTTGTTTAAGTGCTTTGAAAGTATACATATAGGCTAAAAGCCTAAGTTTGGTGGTGACGGTTGAAAATTTTGTAATGTGAAATATTCTTAAAAGGTGAAAGGTTAAAGAGGGAAAAAAAAAAAACTGAAGTTGCTTAGTGGAACCTTCCTTGGTTTTTGACAAAGAAAATGAGTAAGAAAGAAGAAAAAGCAAGGAAAAATAAGGAATTGTAAATAAAGAGAAGATTAGGTGGTGGAATAAAAGAAAGGATGGAAAAGTTTTTGAATGAAGTGTGCTTTAATTGTTGCAAATTTTAGTGCTTAGGGAGGTTTTGAGTCACTCATGTCCAAATTCTGTCCTATCTTAACAAAAAACTTCTACTACAACCCTTTAAGTCCTACTTGATTTTGAACCAAGTGTGTCTATATTAGTGGATAAATACATGAAGGGCAAGCTAGTGGCACTACTTGTTTGCACTTGAACATTTTTGTGAGAGAGAGTTAATTATTTCCATTGATATCCCATTTGTGTTTTAAATTGCATTCTCTAAGTGTGGGATTATCTCGTGAGTACGAGGGAACATCTTAGTTGAGTTGTGAATTTATTCCCATTTCAAATTGGGATGAATGAACAAGAGAAAAATATTTGTGATAATGAGGCAAATATTCAAGCTTTTGTGTTATGACTTAATTGCTACTTTGGTTAGCATGTTTTTGAGAACTTGAATTGTAATGAAATTTAAGAGAAGTTCTTGGTGATTCCTATGCTTTGGAATAATTGTTTTTACCAATCAATGTCATGTGTTTGTACTTAAAGTGGACTTTTTGACTTTGTATCATGTTGGTGCACTGTTGAGTTGATTACTTTGAAGGAGATTTTATGCTTTGATTTCTTGAGGACAAGCAATAGTTTAAGTTTGGGGGGTTGGATAAGCTGGTATTTTGCCAACTGATCTCTTTTTTAATCTTACATTTTGTCTATGTTTGGTTGATAAAATAGTGTATTCAATGCCAGTTGTTCTATTTTACATGTTTATGTGAGTTGAAAGAAATTGGGAATGAAATCAAGAGAAAACAAGTCAAAAAGGAGCTCAAATACAAAAATCTAGAAATTGGTTTCAGATGTCGCAAATGCGAGGAGGAGCTCGCAATTGCGAACTCAACCATCCAAGTCAATGTTCGCAAATGTGAATTGATGGATTGCAATTGTGAAGTCAAGTAAGAAAAGTATTGTTTGCAATTGCGAAATGAGGGTCACAAATGGGACGTCAAACGAGACAGTCAAATTTCATAAAAGCGATCCATTTCTCCGCAAAGACCGCGCTTCAGTTCTGGGCACTTTTGTAATTCATATTTTTGGCTCCAAACCTTTTAATACACGGCCTAGCCCATTTGGGAAGACATTTTTGGCTTATTTTTCAGTCTCTTGACTAAGAAGACAAGTTTGGGAGCTAGGGTTTACACACACACTTGGGTCTTGAAGATTTAAAGCTTTTGGTTGAGATTTTCTTACCCATTTTTACTCATTTCTTCATTTCATTGCTTGAAAATCTAAGGGTGGTGTATTTATTTCAACACTTGAATCATTTTTATGGGAATATTCATTATTAAAGTGTGGATTAAATATATTGTTGTGGTTATGTATTGATTTATTTATATTAGTTATGAAGTGAGTTAATTTTTAATTTAATTATTCTTGTTCTTTAATGTTTCCAAAGGGATCAACTTACCCTAGAACTCGCCCGTTGATTTCGACTTAATCTTGGAAAAGGTAATTTGGGGTCGGGAAAGATTAATTAATAAGAACTTGAGGTGTTAACCCTCATTTTATATATTCTACCTAGGAATATGATTGAACAACTTGTAGCCATATTGGGTGTGCTTAATCCTCTTAATTGTTTTCGGGATAATTCAATTAGGAAGTTTTGTTAGTCTTTGGTACAAGTTAATAAGGAATTATTATCCAGGGTTGACTTTTTGCTGGCCTTTCTAGATATGATAAAGATTGAACCTTTTGACACTAGAATATTTTTCTAAAGCTTATGTTAACTTCTTTGAATATTAATTGACTAAACTCGAGTTGTTTGGAGGCCTGTGCAAAAGAAAAAGAAATTTTGCAGAGTTGATTTGTTTCAGAAAGAGGTAAGTGTCTGTGTTAACCTTGATTTTTTTATGGAACTAGGCTTTGATTGGGTTTATTTTCTACATGCCATATATGTTGGGGGAGCGTATATGCAAGGTGGCGAGTATATATGCCTTTGCCAAGTTTAAGCATGTGGGAAGAATTAGTCAATTACATATCTTGTGTGCTTCGTATATTCTCTTATGGCTTTGATACTTCGTGAAACTACTTGGTTATTCTAAGACATGCTAGTAGTTAGATTTAATGTTTTGTTGAGATATTTGGATAGTATGGTTTTTAAAATGTTGGTTGTTTATTAATGCAAAAGTTATGATTATTTCTCACCACGTGGTGTATTATGCTTAACCACTTTTCTTAATGCTATTTGTTCTTGCTACCTTATTTGGTACTGCTTAATATATAATTGGTTAGTATGAGTGATGATTGCACGACGGTTGCTTCTATGCTGTGAGGATGAGTGATTACGCATGACGTGTGTTTCCATGTTGTGAGGGTGAGAGATATTGCACGATGGGTTCTTTCAGGCATTGACGATGGGTTATATATGCACGACATGTGCTTCCCTGCTATTGGGTATGATATCTTTTAGTCATTCCTTTGTTTTTGCGAATTTATAGACTCGACTTGTTTCATGGTTATCATTTTATTCTTTAGGATTAAGTTGTGGAGACATGTTTAATTGTGACATTGAGAAACTATGATGGTTATTTCCTTTAGTTGCCTAATTTTAATATTGCTCATATTTACTATTATTATTTCTCTAATTATTTATCTTGTTATGTCATTGTTTGTTCTATTTCATATTTAACTGCACAAATTTATAAAGTAGGTGTCTTGTCATAACTTCGTCACCACCTCGTTGAGGTTAGACTCGACACTTACTGAGTACGTTGTGTTGCTTGTACTCATAATACACTTCTGTGTTTCTTGTGTAGATTCAGGCATTGGTACCAGTAAATTCCCGAGAGGTGCTTAGTCGTTACCAGTCACATGGCTCGAAGTAGTGTTGTTATCTCGTTCACATGCATTAAAGTCACCTTTCCATTATTTCAATTGATGTTTATTTATATCAAACAGTATTGTATTCCTTTCATGCTATGTATTTAGCACTCCTTAGAGCTTGTGTACTCAATGACACCAGTCTTGAAGGTGTTTATGTTGGTTGTATTGTATTTGACTTATTGTGTTATAGGAGCTTTTACTCTTTATTTATGTTATATTGCTGTTAAATGCCTAGTTTTTTTCCAATATTTCTGTTAACGGTTGTCTTGCCTAGAAATTATTCGCCATAACGACCCTTGGTTGGGATTTTGGGTCGTGACATGTTGGTACCATAGCACTAGGTTGCATAGGTCTAACGAGTCATGATCAAGCTTGGTAGAGCCTTGAGGATTGATGCAGAGACATGTAATTATCTTCAAGTGGCTATGGGGATTTCAGGAAACTTCACTTTCTTTCCTTTTCTATCGTGCGACTTTATTATATCTTAAAATCTGAATCTTTATTCTCTTATTCCTTCATAGATTGTGAGGACATGTGCTTCCGCTGCAGTTGATCAAGAGCTGAAGCCCTAGATTGTTTCCCTTACCAGGGGTAGAGGCCGGAGAAAAGGCCAAGGAGGGCCAGAGCTGGAGCCCAGCCCATGGCACGTACAACAACACCTACAGCTATTCATGCTCATTCTAGAGCAGCGTCACTTGAGACTCAGATATCTCCAAACGATGAGATTATCCCAAAATAGGTTGAGGCGGTAGGGCCAAAAAAGGATCCAGAGGAGTTTATTGCTAACCTAGTGGTTAAGGATGCCTTAGTCATATTTTTGGCCTCATAAAAAGCATAGTTCAGGCAGGTGTGCTTCCTATGGCACCGATCGCTTCTCAAGCTAGGGTAGGAGCTAAGATTTCCGCTACTTGTACTCTAGAGTATATGGCTCATGGATATCATACCCGTGGAGTGCAGCTAGTTTAGGTGGTCTAGCCTATTATTGCAGCGCAGCCTAAGGCTAGGCCCATGACGTCAGCTGATGACCTGAAGAAGATATATATGTTTTACAAGTTGTTTCCTCCTCACTTCAACGGTGTGCCTTCGAAGGATACTCAGGACTTCTTAGATCGGTGCCATGAAATTTTTCACAATTAGGGAATAGTTGAGTCTAATATTGTTGATTTCACCATCTTCTAGATACAAGGTTGGGCCAAGATGTAGTGGCAGACTTATGAGATGGTAGACTAGTAGGGTCGCCCCCTCTCACTTGGGCCCAGTTTTCACAGATTTTCTTGGAGAAGTTCATCCCACTCACTCAAAAAGATAAGCAATGCAGCTAGTTTGAGTGTCTTCAACGGGGTGGTATGACAGTCGTCAGTATGAGATGAGATTTGTTGATTTGTCTTGTGATGGAGCTATCCTTATCCCTATTAAGAGGGAGAGAGTGTATAGATTTATTGATGGGCTTGCTTATGGTATTAGAATTCATATGGCTAGAGATATCGAAATTGAGAATTTATTCGCTCAAGCAGTTGAGTTTTCTAGGAGGATTGAGTGAATTCATGGTCCGGGGAGAGAGGAAACTTTGAATAAGAGGCCTCTTTATTTTGATGATCACTATAGCCTTTTCTAGAATCAATGGTCAGCTTGATATAGGTCATACTATGTTGGTAGCCTTGCTGCTTATGGTCCTCAATCTAAGCATCCAATATTTATTGTACCTCCGATACAAAGCTACTATGGTGGTCATTTGGGTCGTCAAGGACAACCTCAACTCAGCAGCCACATCAGTAGGTAAGTTGTTTTGCATATGGCTATACGTGGCACATCAAGAAGTTTTTTCCCCAGGTTGCAGAGTAGTATGGCATGGCAGGGTACTCGTGCTATGCTTCTGGTACTAGTCGCTACACCACCCACCCAACCAGCTTCAGGTGGGACAGCCAACTACTGGTGGAGGTTGTCTTACAAAAGGAGGACAGGTCATTTTATGTATTTCCTTGTATGCCTGAGTCGGAGTCGTTTGATGCAGTTATTAGAGATATTATTTCAGTCTGTCATAAAGTTGTTTCGGTGTTGTTTCATCCGACTTCGACTTATTCATAGGCATCTTCATCTTTTCCATCGCACTTGAGTATGTCTCGTGATTCTCTTGATATTCTTGTTTTTTTGTCTACACCTGTTGGGGATTATATAGTAGTTGATCAGCTGTATCGGCTTTGTGTTGTTACTTTTAATGGTTTTGATATCTTAGTTGATCTCTTGTTCTTGGATATGGTGGAGCAAATATAGCATGTTGTTTGTAATATAAAATTTTTCTGCTTCAATCTAGGGTACTGCAATTGCAGTTCCCAGATTGTCAGTGGTCGGTTGATCCCAATAGTAGAGAGCATGTTCTTGCACAAGAGGTGTCACAACCCATTTTTTCTCATTGTTCGGGTCGTTATTGTTCGGGTCATCACCCATGTTGATCTTACTTTGGAACTTCTCATTTTGATCATTTGTTTCCTTATCTCTGTTTTTCGCCTAATTCAGTGCCCTAAACGCTTTACATGGATTTGAAAATTCTTCAAAAGGTTCATTACTTCTCGAGGATCTTCTAGGCGTACATCTGAGACACACAAGATTCTAAACTTGAGAATTTAAGTGGAAAATTTTTGGAACCAAAAACAACTGATGTAAACTAAAAATTCTAGCACTTATGTCATAAATTGTAATTAATAACACTGATAATTTTCTAATAACAACACTATAATTTAACCACACCCAACAATGCCTAAAAAAGGACTAGCGGTCATTGCAAATATAATTCAATTTTAGAGTACGGGGTTGAATCCCTCGGGAAATTAACCTATCAATTACGACTTTATTTATCACAAGAATTCGAGAAAATCAACTTTCAGAATTGTTCAACTAATAAATTTAATTGCTTAACTAACTAATTATAAATAATTGAGTGCGGTAACTTATCAACTAATTAAGCAAAGTATTACAAATAAAATTAACTAAGACTAGCGTTATGATTTTTTCCATTGTCAGAATTCTTCTTGCTATGTTACTTACAATATTTCTAATTTATTCACTAATAATCATGAGCACTTTCACTCTCTCTCGTGCAATCGCAGTAATTTACTCTATCTATTCTCTCGAACTACTCTAGTTGGTAGTTCTTCACAGCTCCACTACAACCACGTTAAAACTTCGTTGTCGCTAATTCTGCTTTTAAACCAGCTGTACAGATCTCTCATAACCTAGGGAAGTGACGTTGTTCAACAACTACTTAAATATGTATTCTTTCTCAAGCATTACATAATAAATAGACACACTCAATCAAAGGAACTTCAATTAGCCAAAATGCGCATGTAATTGAACAAGTAGATAAATTCAAAGATTCTATTACATTAAAAAGTTTCAAGAATTCATCCAACAAAATATTCCATCAAAAACCAAGATAATATAATTGGCTACTCTTAATAATTTTCATGAATAAAATACTAGAATTCATAAATAATAACAAAAAATGGGAGAAGAAATATTAAAACTCATTTTTGAATCTTGCGCCTTGCTCCTTGCATGTTCTTGACTTCAACGATATTGTGTAACCCCCAATAACGGTCTAAAAAAATATTTATATGGTATAGTATTTTCAAGCGGCTAAATAGTGCATTCCAACTTCGGACAAGACTCTTCAAGTTTGCATGGGGTGCAATAGTGCACCCCAACTTCGAACATGACTCTCCAGGTTTGCTTGTCTGCCCCCACATGACGCGCGGGCATGCATGAGCTCAACCCTTTTTTTATTTGTTTCATGCACTAGTATGTGCTTTTACCCTTTGCTTTACTGTTTTGCATACAATTTAGCGTATGAACTTGCACGAGCAATCAACTTATTTCTACCATATTTCTTAACTCTAAATTACGCATTGAATCCACTTCATTTGCTCACCTTTCATCCAAGTCGCTCTTACACATGATAATACGTAATGCGCATAATTTACTTTAAAAACTCATGTAACCTCTTGCAATCCCACAAGTTATGTGATGCAATTACACCCAAAAGTGTGCATTTATATGTCATGACCGAAAAAGCCAACCATGGGGTCATGATGACGCCTAAAATCGCTTGTTAGGAAAACCAACATTCAGCAATAATAAACAAAGCAAAATCAACAATTAACAACAATATAATAAAGATAAAGTACGAAATCTCCCAAATACATAATAAAACTACAACTCAACGCTGTCTAAAACTATCCCCACGATCTGGTATCACATGTAAATGAGACACTAAGAGTACTATATACAAGTCTGCAAGAAAATTCAATATTGTCTACTACAATGAACAGTAAATATGGATATAAGGGTACTCCAGGGTCTGGGAACGTCAAGCAGCACCAACTCAAGTCTCCTGAACCGTCCAAGCTAATCTTCTATGAGCGCCACAAGAACCAACACTACAATCTTCACAAGTGTAGAAGTGTGATATGAGTACGACCAACCTCATGTACTCATAGAGTATCGAGCCTAAACTCGATGAGGTGGTGACGAGGCTATGACAAGACACTTATAATAAACCTGTACGGGTAATAAATAGAAAAAAATGGTGATATAGATAAATGAGTAAATAATAAGAAAACAGAATAAGATAATAGATAACAGAGTTCTCATAATAATGTCATGCCACAACCTCATAATGCAATTTTGTAGCGGAGAAACAACAACCAATAATAATTACAAGATATCCTATTTGTTGCGACGCGCAACCCGATCCTAATATTAATAGAAATGTTATTGCAGTGTGCAACCCGATCCTAATATTAGTAGCAAATGTAGTTGCCTCGTGAAACCCGATCCCAATATTATTTCATTTGAAATCATCCAAAAACAACCAAATATGGAGAAACTCACAACATAATATAAAAGAGAACTAAAATGCATAATTTGCTAAAGAAATACGAGCACAAACAGAGAATGTCACAGAATTCAATGTTCAACGACTAGCCTCACAATATATACATGTCAATAAAGACCTCAAGTTGTAAATACGAGAACAATCTAACATTCATACAATTCGATATAGCATAGTAGAGTAAGACAGGAAAACAAGTAAAAGCAATAAGGTAAGCAAAGGCTTGAATAGGTAAAGGCATATAGCTATTAGCATGTAATAACATATAACACGAAAAGGCATATGATAAATAAAGACATAAAATAAGTAGAAGCATATAACAAACAAAGGCATGTAACATGTGAAGGAATTTATATATCAAGTAGAAGCATTTATCAAATAAGAGCACATTACCAGTAAAAGCATGAAATAAGAAAAGAGATAGTGTAATAAAGGCATGAGGTGAACTAGTACACCTCGCATGCTTAAACCCATTACAATACATATACTCGTCACTTTGCATATACGCCATCCCCACACATAAATCATGTAGCAACAAAATCAATCATGTCCGAATTCCCTCAGATCAAGGTTAACCACGACACTTACCTCTTTCCAGAACATAATAAACAATCCAATATAGGTTTTCCTTTTAAACAAGCCTTCAAACCACCCGATCTAGTCAAATATTACTCAAATATATAAAAACAATATTTACAAGCTACCCTAGTATCAAAAAGATTCGATCTTTATCATATTTAAAGAAAAGTCAACCCAGCCCACGTGGTTGAAATCAAAAATTAAGACCAAATCCTGATTATTGATTCAGCCCCGAGTCCAAATATTTGATTTGTTTTGAGATATGACCTCAAATCAAGGACAAAATCTCTAAAATACATAAATCCTAAATTTCTACCAAAAATCCTATTTTTACTCTATGAAAACTTAGATTTAAGCATGAAATTTTATAAAAAGTAATGAAATTTGATCAAAAATAAGTTAATGTTACTAACTTATAATGTTGCGAAGAAATTGCTCTCCAACATTGCATCTATGTAGAGTCTAGGGGTCGAAGTAGGAATAAAACGAGCTAAATCCCGAAACACTTGCCTTTTACGCAGCTGCAGGTATGGTGATTGCGAGCTATTTTTTGCAATTGTGGTGTACGCAAAAGCGAACAGCTGATTGCAAATGCAATCCAGCCCTAAGCCTTAGAGATCATAATTGCGACACATGTGTCTTAATTGCGGCAGTTGCAACTGCCACAAAATCCTCGCAAATGTGAAGTATGGAAACCTCGCAAATGTGAGCTGAGCTTCACAAATTTGAATCTACCCCATCCCCCCC
>MCJB01048200.1:89201-118735 GCA_002018475.1 Nicotiana obtusifolia | reverse complement strand
CCCGCATCACAAATGTGCACTAGCACTCACAAATGTGAGGCACCATCGCAATTGTGATGTCTGCTACACCATCAACTCAATCCTTACCAAATCAATATGAAACCCATCTGAAACTCACATGAGCCCCTCGGCCCAATCAAAACATCCAAACTAGTAGAATAGCACCATACAAACGCGCTTTTAATCTCAAATTATCAAAATAACATCTTTAATGAAGAATCAACAATCAAAACTCAAAAATTTCGAAGTTCATACTTCAAATTTTATCTTTTCATAATAAGTGTCGAAATGGACCCGGGTAACCTCAGACCCCAACCAAACATGGGTAAGAGTCCAAAATCATCATCTGAACCTATCGAAATTGTCAAAATACCGATCCGATGTTATTTATCAACAATGTTGTCCATGGTCAGCTCTAATTAATTTTAAGTTAATAAATCAAGTTTTCTTTGAAAAAACAACATTTAAGCTTCCCATAAATTAACACGGACTATGCACGTAAGTCATAGATCATCAAATAAGACTAGGTAAGGTCTCAAATCATGAAATGGGATGCTAGAGCTCAAAACTACCTATCGAGTCATTACATTCCCCACCCCTAAAAGAAATGTTCGTCCTTGAACGGACATAGAAATGTACTTGGACTTGTGAAAATAAACAATATCCACTTGTCATATCGGACTCAGACTCCCAAGTAGCCTCCTCAGTTGACTGAAGTCTCCAACACACATTAATAGAAGAAATATCCTAAGATCTCAACTTTCGAACATGCCAGACTATAATGACTACCGTCTCTTCTTCATAAGTCAAATCCTCATCAAGTTGCACCATGCCGAAGTCCAATACATGTGACTTATTTCATGATACTTCCAAAGCATAGAAATATGAAATTCCAAAATGTACCAAATGCTAGGTTGGGAGGCAACGCAAGCCTATAAGCAACCTCCCAACCCTCTCTAAGATCTTAAATGGGCCAATAAACCTCGGGCTAAACATGCCCTTTTTCCCAAATCTCATCATGCCTTCATAGGCGAAATTTCAAAAGTACCTTTTCGTGCTCCATATAGGCCATATCATGGACCTGTTGTCTGGATAACTCTTATGCATGCTCTGCATTGTCCGAAGGTGATCATGAATCAGCTTCACCTTCTCCAAGACATCAAAACCAAATTCGTAACCCATCATCCTCGCCTCATCGGGCTTAAACCAACCAATAAGAGAACGACAATGCGTACCATAAAAAGCCTTATACAGTCCCATTTGAATACTAGACTAGTAGTTGTTATTGTAGGCAAACTCCGCCAATGGCAGTAGCTGGTCCCACTAGCCTCCAAAATCAATAACGCAGGACCTTAACATATTCTCAAGGATCTATATAGTTCGCTCGGAGTGGCCATCTATCTGCGGATGAAATGTAGTGTTGAGCTCCACTGCATGCTTAAATCATGCTAAACATCTCTCCAAATGTGTGAAGTGAACTACACGCCATGGTCTGCAATGATAGAAATAGGCACACCGTGCAGACGAACAATCTTTCTTACGTAAATCTAAGCCAACACTCTAAAGTGTAGGAAGTCATCATGGACTTGGTAAATAGATTAATGTTGACCCAAACAACATTATACTTCCTCAAAGTCCATGGTAAGACTACTACAAAGTTCATAGTAATGAGCTTCGACTTCCACCCGATATCACCAGCCTCTAAGTTAGACCACCGAATTTCTGGTGTTCATATTTCACCTACTGGCAATTCAAACATTATGAGACATGCCTAATAATGTCTTTCTTCATTCTTTGCAGCCAGTATGCAACTTCAAGTCATGATACAGCTTTGTGACACCTAGATGAATACAATACCGTGAGCTATGAGCCTCCTCGGGAATCAACTGTCTCAAATCATCAACATTCAAAACCCAAATCTTGCCTTAAAGACGCATAACACCATTATCCGCATTCACAACCTTCTTTGCTCCATCCCTCGACATTGTGTCTTTAAACACCAATAAGTAAAGATCACCAGACTGGGAGCCTTGATGAGCTCCAACAAAGAAGACCGCGTAACAACACAAGCATGAACCATAGTAGGCTCCAAATATCCAACCTCACGAACCTGTTAGCCAAGGCTTAAACATCCCTAGCCAATGACCTCTCCTCTGCTGTTATAAATGCCAAATTACCCATGTTCTCCACCTTCCTACTCAAGGCATCAACTACCACAAGTTCCTTGCACGGTTGATACAAAATGGTGATATCATAGTGTTTCAACAACTCCAACCATCTATGCTGTCTCGAATTTAGATCCTTCTCCTTGAATAGATGCTGAAAACTCCAATGATCAATGTAAAACTCAAATGACAAGCCTTATAAGTAGTGCCTTAAAATTTGAGCATGTGCACCACAACTGCGAACTCCAAATAATGCGCGGGATAGTTTTTCTCATGGATTTCAACTAGCAAGACGCAAAGGCAATCACGCTACCATCCTGCATCATAATTGCGCCAACTCCAATATGCAAAGCATTAAAATACACAGTATAACGCCCCGAACTTGTGGACAACACGAGTACTAGAGATGAAGTCAAAGTAGTCTTGAGCTTCTGAATGCTCTCCTCACACTCATCAAACCATCTGAAAAAAGCGCCCTTCTACATCAACTAGGTCAATGGGGCTACAATAGATGAAAAACCCTCCACAAAACGGCGATTGTAGCCCGCAAAACCTAAGAAGCTCTAAATCTCAATAGTTGAAGTAGATCTAGGTTAATTCTGAACTGCCTCAATCTTCTTAGGATCTAACTTGATACCATCACAAGACACAACATGACCCAAGAAGGTAACTGAGTCCAACCATAACTCATACATCGAAAACAAAACATAAAGCTATCGATCCTTCAATATATGAAGTACATTCCATAGGTGCTTGTCATGATTCTCTCTGCCATGAGAGTAAATCAGAATGTTATCAATGAAAACCATCACAATGTAATCCAAGTAAGGCTTGAATACATAGTTCATCAAATCTATGAAGGCCGCTATAGCATTAGTCAAACCAAATGACATCTTCACCTGAATGTAGCCCGATCTCAAGTCAATCATGGAAAACTCCTTGACACCCTTAAACTGATCAAAGCAGACATCGATCCTAGGCAATGGATACTTGTTCTTGACGGTAACTTTGTTCAACTATCGATAGTAAATGCACATCCTCATCGATCCATCCTTCTTCTTTACAAAAAACACTAGTGCACACAAGGTGAAACCTTCGATCTAATAAATCCTTTACCAAGCAAATCCTGCAACTGATCCTTCCATTCCTTCAACTCGATTGCAGCCAAACGGTACAATGGGATAGAAATGGGTTGAGTGCCCGGAACCAAATTAGTGCAAATGTCAATATCCCTATCAGGCAACATGCTAGGTAAATCTATCGGAAATACCTTCGAAAACTCTCTCACAACCGGCTCTAAATCCATAGAAGGAACCTTCGCACTATAATCTCGGATGTAAGCCAAATATGCTAAATACCCCTTCACAACTATACGTCGAGCCTTAAAAAATTAAACCATCCTACTAGTGAATGACCGAGGGTCCCTCTCCACTCTAATCTTGGAAACTTCTGCATAGATAAAGTCATAGTCTTGGCGTGACAATCCATGATAGTGTGATACAGGGACAACAATTTCATACCAAGAATAACCTCAAGATCCACCATATCCATCAACAAGAGATCAACCATAGTATCCAACCCATTAATAACACAAGACCGATACACTCGATCAACTACTGTATAATCCCTAAACGGCAGGGATACTAAAACAGGAACATCAAGAGAATCATTAGGCATACTCAAGTGCGATGCAAAATATGAAGACATATAGGAATAAGTAGAACACAGATCAAACAACACATGAGAATCTCTATTGCAAAAGAAATAATACCTGTAATAAATAGCATCAAATGACTCTGACTCAGGCCTACCCGAAAATGCTTAATAACAGAGCTGGGCCTACCAACCTGTCCTCCACATCTAGGACGACCTCTCACTTAATGGACTCCACCCCTAGCTGGTTGACCCCTACCTCTAGCACGTTGAGCATGTGGTGCAGCAACCGGTGCCGAAATCATGGCACGAGTACCCTACTGTGGCATACTACTCAACAATCTAGGACAAAACTTCCTAACATGACGTACATCGCACTCAAAATAGCTCCTCAACTAGCGTGGCTGTTGAATATGAGATTATCATTGATGACCCGAATGACCGCCTTAGTAGCTTTGAATCGGTGGTGAACTAATAGGAGCTGGAGGTGCACTGAACGTAAGCTGTTCGGAACGAGGTCTTTAAGCACTATGACTGCATGATGTACCATGTGTGATCTATAGTGCTGATTGTATGGGCTTGATAGAATTGCCTCTACCAAAGGAACCCCTAGCTCTAAGTGAGGCACCATTAAAAAAATCAAAATGACAGGGCCTCTTGTCAGAGGTCGTCTCTCTTGCCAGGCCTCTAATGCGCACAATCCTCCTATCAATCTCCACTACTTTAGTGAAAGAAGTCCTAGTCATGGCCTCTCTGGCCATATAAAGTCTGATGTCATAGGTAAGACCCTCTATGAACCTCCACACCTTTTCCCTCTTAGTAGAGACTAGAATAGCTGCATGGCAAGAAAAATTAACAAATCTCGCCTTATACTGGGTGACAGTGATGCTACCCTGCTGAAGACGCTCAAACTGGCTGCACAGCTAATATCTTTAAGTGAGTGAAATGAACTTCTCTATGACCAAATGTTCCTACTAGGGATCCAGTATGAAGCTTGTTCTTCTAGGTTTAAAATTATAATGGGTGAGGTCTTTAGACTTGGCTTACCTAAGCAAACAGCTTAAGTTGGGAGGGTGGCCAATATACCGTGAACCAAAAGGTCATAAGACTTTATAACTAATCTGATCCTCGTCCTAAAATATGTGTTGAAACTTCTTACATAAAAGGTCCACGCATACGTACGCCCCCAGTAGATGTGGAAGACTCAAAATGGAGAGGGTAGCATAACAGTTTATATACAATTCACAAAATATTTAATCAATAAATGAGCAGCAATTAGCACATTAGGTGAAAACATTTAATTACAGATAATTCACAAAAGTCAAGTATAACACATGCACTCAATGCTCGAATTCTTAACCCTGAACTAGAGATTCTAGGTTTGGCCCTGAGTGGAGTCGTCGGAGTTGTTATACCTCCTTTTTATAGGGATTGGAGGAAGGCGTTTTGTCCATCTTAATTGACATTATATGAAAAGAAATTATTTTAGTTATTAAGGGGTCAGCACTTGGAATTATTTTATTGCGGTGTTCCAAGTCACCAATTTATTTAACAATCCCAATTCAAGAAAAATTTTAACAATGAATTATGATCTGCGAGATACAGAAGACCGGATAAGGAATATTGTTAACCCAGAAGAAGGTATGAGGCAATATTAAGATACATGATTTAACAAGGTTTCTAAACAATTGCTCTCGGCCTAATTAATTCGGATTATTACATATTTTAAAGATTTTTGGACTCTTTTTGCATTTATACCATTTTTAATTACATATTTTATAGAATTATAAAAGTTATCTTGAACAGGTCACACCGACGTGCCATTATTGTTTGTACGTGTTGAAAAATCATGGCATGCGTATGTACCCATGATTTAACAAGACTTTTTAATATTATTTGAATTTGAAAGATCAAGTTGCGTAAACGCGCACTTGAATTTTGGAGTTAAGTATGATAGTTATGGTAGAGAAATTGTTACATCAGGTACTTTCAAGTTAGAATGCGTCTTAAGTGAATTAATATAAGCTGGAGAGTTTAAGAAATTTTACAAATGTTGATGATGAGTTAAAATAAGTGTTATGGATGTATCATGAGGGTTGGAGGCTAAACAAATGAAAGATGTTACAACCTGTACTTGCGGGGTAAAACTTGGAGTGCTTAATATTCTTACGAGGTCTTTTTTTAAGGTAGTTGAATCAAATTAAAAGTTAAAAGTTGATTTTATATGTCAAACAAATTGTAAAACAAAAGTCGGCAAAAGTTATTATAAGTACGCTCATAATTTTACTGAAATTTGGGTTGGATATCACTAACATTTTCTCCCAATTTACATGGAGTTACAGGGTGATCCACCCACCAAATGGAAGGTCCACGAGTCTCATTTCCAATGCATTAAACCTTTTGTCAATGAGACATTATAGTAAAGAGACATCCGCATTTCCAGACTTCATATTTCGTTCATATCAGTTCCTATAAACCCTAAAACTCTCTCTAAAGGTTTTCACATATTTCATGAGCTAATCGTAGAAAACTTGTGGTGTTCACAGATTTGTTTTTCTTCTTCTAGTGGTTGTTTTGGGAGATTTGTTCATGGTGAAGTAAGCTTGAGTTGGAGCTGTTATTGTTGATTGAAGGTGATATTATGAATCTTCTACTTGTAATTTAGCTCATCTAAGTCATATCTATCTTGTTGTTAAAGAACTTGTATGATAAATGGAGTAAAAATCATGTTTGATGTATTGTAGTTGTTAGACTGTTTTGGGATATTTTTAAGCTAAATTATGGCTGGAAAATTATGGAGAACAACTTGGATTTCTTGTTGTTGATCTTGTTATTATGCTTATGGACCACAGAAGGTGCTGGTGTCTATGAGATGAGCTCGTCGCTCAATACGTTATATTCTAGTTTTCCTTTTCGTTCACAAAAGTCCTGTTGGTCATTTATTGTTTTCGTTGTTGCGCCACTGTTTGGCTGATTATGAGCATAATTCTAACTTAATTTAATGGCTGGTATATGTGGAAAGGGGGATGGTTATGTGTTGTTGGTTGTATTGCTCGATTTATAAGAAAATAGAAGTTGGAAACGTGTCATTTAGTAATCTATGATTGAACATATCGCTCATTACTTTGGTGTTGAGTTGCTGGCTGGTTATAGTCATTCTTATGCCTATTTAAGGCTTGGGTAAAGTACTAAAATCAGGGGAGATGCTGCCTGATTCTTTATAGGAACAAGTTATCATTCGATATATATCATATACTAGTATTCTTTAAGTTAACGAACGTATTGCCACTATTATCAGTTGAGGTGCTATTCAAGACAAGTTTGTTATTGAGTTTTTATAGATGATAAGAGGTATGCAATGGCAATCCCTTTTCTTTCATTGGCATGCATCCGTAGTAAGTACGAGTTGGATGAATCTTATACAAGAGACACATATTTTAGAGCTCGTGTCTCAATTGGTGTTACATCTTTCCGTATATTTCCATCGTATATTATTCAGAGGGGTTCCCATCCGTTTTATGTTATTCCTTGATGTTGTACAAAGATAGAGAGTTAAATATGTACCTCTATAATTCTACTAAATATATGGCATACAACATCGTACACATATATTTTCTGTAGCCTGACCACTTGGTGTGTGAAATATTTCTATTTCGACTATACTGTCAGTGAGGGATTATTGCCCGGCCACTTGGTCATTGAGAGATGCTATTGCATGCCTTATGGTTAGTGTGAGTTTATATTTTCCTGGTCTTACGGTCAGTGAGAGTTTACTATTGCCTGGCCACTTGGTCAGCGAGTGATACATCAAGCCCTAGGTATATGAGGCCAGCTAGCTATTATATTACAATATTACATTATGTTGAATCGAAATAGGTGAGTATGTCTTAAGAGCATTCTTTGGCTTCTAGATTTCTATGTACTTCAGTTCAGTTTATGATTTCAGTATTCTATTTTCTTACGTACTCGGTACATTATTTCTTACTAACGTCCCTTTTGAAAAGGGTGCTGCATTTTATGCCTGCAAGGTCTAATAGGCAGCCGGATAGACCTTCATAGTAGACAATGCCATACATCAGCTTGATCGGTAAACTCCACTCCCTCGGAGTTACCAGGTCTAGACTTTGGAGTCCATTTTGTACATACAAACTTGATGGGTAGGTCGGACACTGTCCCAACCATGATACAGTTTTGTTATCTCTAGGGGCATGTACACGAGTCTCATATGTCTGTATGTCATCATAGCAGCCTTGTCAACCCTTGTATATGCTCGTTTTTGTATAGTTGTTGTAGACATTTATGGCGGCCTCGTCGGCCTACACAGTTATATATATGAGCTTTTTGGGTATGTTTACCTTTCGTATGAGATAGATGTTATTTTCAGATTATTCAAAATATGGCCTTGTTAGCTTGGTTGTTACTGTCTGTTGGCAGATAAGCCTTATCGGCCTTAGTTGAAGGCTACCCCAAAATTTTACAGTTACAGAGTGGTACGCTCGGGGTCAAGTATAGAATCGGGTTCCAGCCACGCTTCCTCTAGTTTGGGGCGTTACAAACTTGGTATCAGAGCAGGTTTGTCCAAGGGAGTCTACAAGCAATGTCTAGTATAGTCTTGTTTATAGATATGTTGTGCACCATATTATTTACACAGGAAGCTAGAAGGCATTCACGAATCTGATACCCTTCTTTCAAATCCAAATCGTGTTATAGCGCTGAGTCAAAAGAGTTTGAGCCAGGACTTATGTTTCCTAATGAAATAGAGATGCTTGAAATTAGAAAATTACAGCTAGCCAGAGGGCTAATACAGCAGGTAAGGGCACTAGTAGAGAGAGAGAATTCCTTGACGGCGTGGCAGTATTTGAGTCCCCATCAAATTGTGCATACCGGATGTGCAAATTTCATACTTAAGACCCTAAGATGTGAATATCTAACACACCCCATGAATAGCTATCCATGTGAGTATCAAAAGATAAAAGTATAAGTTTTAACAGGTAAAAGAAGCAAGGTGAAGAAGGGTATGAGGTACCTAGTTAGTGAAGATTACCAGTATTTACAATTAAGACAGAGAAATATAAGCATTATAAGTTTACATTCAACTGTAATAAAGGTATGTACAATTGGCCATACCCATCTCAGTTATGCCTTATGGGAGCTAACATATATAGTTTAAGAGAATGACAGGATATTAGGATCCAGTTGGGGTTAGAGTAACCCAAAATGGTAGATGTATTGTTTGCATTAGCTGACATTTTCGAAAGGTATTGCAAACGTGATAATAGTTCTCTTTGTGAGACACCCAGGTGGTGCACTCTAGAATAGTAGCGTCAAATATTACTACTACAATATTCAAAAAATTCAAAAGATAGGGACTGGAATACTAGAAGAAATAAATATTTACTTTAGTATGGCTCCCGTCCGAAGTAGATATTCAACATCCCAAAATCGTTAGTGCAAGTCATAAGCTCTACTAAACTTACTAGAAAATCTCTAAGTATAATTGTTTCAAAATAGAAATAAACCTTACAAAGAAGAATTTCAGAAGGTGACTCCGAGGCCTGCAAACGCAGCGGCAGGTATACCTTGAAGTATCCACAGTAATACTCAGTAAGCTATCTAATGATCAACAAGCTCCGAGATACCTGGATCTTCTAAAAAATGTGCAAAAAGCATAGCATGAGTACACCACAATGGTACCCAATAAGTATCAAGACTAACCTCGGTGGAGTAGTGACGAGTAATAGTCAAGACACCTACTTGATATATAACATATGCACGTGTGAATATAAAACTAGCAGCGCATGATATAAAGCTAAACATGGTAAGAATAATGTTACAACACTTGCATTAAGAACTAGAAACAATAGTTAACAACAAGGAGCCAATAGGTAAATTTGTCGTGAGGCAAGCAGAATACAGATAAAGTCTGGTGAAACCAAGCAGGGCAAAACAAGTAAGATCCAAATTGAACAACCGCTTTCTCACAATGTTTATAAGAGAATTTCCCCGAGGCACCACACCTCATAACCACAATTCGCTAGTCCCAAGTCACGAACCCTAATCACTTGGCATCTTGAGCCCAGATTACAAATCATAAACGCACAAACAACTCATGTGTTGCACGAACAACTCACGTGCCAATACCATCAATACCTCATATCTGCACGGACACCTCACATGCTAGAAATAACAATATTTCGTAACTGCATGGACAATTCTTGTACCAATAGTAGCAATATCTCATACAGAAGACAGTTATACAAGAATACATGTAAATGATCATCAAACATCAAATTTCATATTCCTGGACTAACATAAGTGAGAGATTACGGTGTATGCTTGTGCAAGTGCACTGCCAGCTCGAGTCACTGAAGTGAGATCACAGACAACGAATGACACATAGAAACCAACACAACAAAACCGTATTATCCATGAGTCATACAAGGTAGGCACACCACTACACAAATATCATCAATAACAATGCCTCCAGGCCATCACAAGTCATCACAAATTATCCCCGACATAGCCCCCTTTGTCTCACTGCGTTAGCAACAATAAAGTATACGCCCCGCTTGTCTCGCCACACGGGCAAACCCCCACACACACACACATATATATAGCCCGCCTTGTCACACGGCATGTGCAAATATCAATAAAACAATAGCAAGGACAATTCACATGCGAACACCCATATAATCCTCTCAAAAATATCACGTGTGCCAAAAACAAAACAATACAATACAACGACTTCCACCACATGTGCCCATATGCCACAAAATTTGCTTAAAAGAATTCTAATGCCACAACCACATATATCCCTCGGCTCAACAACACTGAGTACAACAACATTAACAATAACATAAGAGTACAACGAGTAAATCAACACAAGAATTACAAAACACAAAGATACGGAAGATCGATCTTACAATGAAAGACATGACAAACAATAATGGTTTCAAATAAGAATAAATAAACAATGAGAGAGATAATTTGCAAAAACCATATCAAATAAGAGGAGCACTACAATAGGAGAGATATCATGTAACAATGGTTCCAAATAAGAATAACTCAACAACAAGAGAGATAACATGTGATAATGATTCCAAATAAGTACGACTCAACAATAAGAGATATAACATGTAATAATGATGTCAAATATGAATAAGTCAACAGTAGAAGAGATAACATGGCAATAAAAGAGGTAACAACTTCAATTAAAGCATATAAGAGTATATTTTACAATAAAGGTCACATAAGGGTAAATATAGCAATGGAGGATTTGACATGATAAAACAACTTCATTTTCATGTACATAAGAATCTAAGAGTCAAAACCGGTCAAATTTCCACATATAAGTTGTGTACACACCCGTCACCTCATGTACACGTCTTCCACGTAATTCAAATAGTACAAAAAAACCAATCCCTACGGGGTAGTTCTCCCACACAACATTATGCAAGATACTTACCTCAAAAGCCCTCAATCAAATCCTTTACAATTCACCTCCGCTCGGTTCAAATAAAACCTAAATCGACATAATAATATTAAATAATGCAAGGGAAATCAATTCCAATAATTAAAACTATGATCTTTGCCTAATTCCCCAAAAGTCAACAAAACTCAACCTCGGGCTCGCTCGGTAAAAACCCGGGTCTAAGGGTAGATTCCCACTACCCATAACCCCACAAATCTATATATGTGTTTTGTTTCAAAATCCGAGTCCAAGTCGACTCTCAAAACTCAAATTCTCATCTTTCAAATTATAGACGAACTTTCTCAAAAATTTTACTTTAATTCTTATATTTTATGTTAAAACTCAAATATAATCATGTAAAATAGTTGGAAATTTAACAAAATAACTTATCCAATGATTGTAGATGAGAATTCTTCCCCAAAAATTGCCTCCTACCAAGTATAGGATTCAAAGATGTGAAAATGAGACAAAAAATCACGTTCTTGAGCTTTATGTCCTGTCGCATGTGTCGCAAATGCCACCTGGGGTTTTCAAATGCGAACCCCACAAAAGTGAATGAATTATCGCAAAAGCGAAACTCCTCACATCCCTTCTATCATCGCCAATGTGAGGACTGGTTCGCAAATGCAAACATTGGAACATCGCAAAAGTGATCACTGCTATGCCAGTATCTCCTTCGCAAATGCGAACACAGGGTTCGCAAATGCGGAACTAGCAGACTTAGCCTAATATCGCAAATGCGACATATATCTCGCAAATGCGAGACCTGCAATACCTGATCACACCAACAATTTCCAAAACACATCTGAAAATCACCTGAGACCTCTCGGCTCCAAACCAAACATCAACACACGTCTAAAAACATAATGCGAACTCACTCGCACGATCAAATCATCAAAATAACATCCGGAACCACGAATCATACCTCCTAAACACATGAAATCAGCATGAAACTCAAGAACTTCTAAAAACACAAATGCACGTCTAATTCCAATCAAATCAACTCGGGATGATGCCAAACGTTAAGGATAAGTTCCAAATGACAAAATGGGCCTGTTCCAAGTCTCAAATTAGAAATCCAAACATGATAGCCATGAAGTCAACCTACGGCCAAACTTACCAAAATTCTAAGCCTTTGAATTGCCATCTTTCGGCAAAACAACACAAATCAACCTACGGACCTTCAAATTTTATTCTGGGCATACGCCCAAGTCTAAAATCACGATACAAACCTATCGGAGCTATCAAAACACAGTTCCAAGGTCATTTTTGAAAAAGTCAAACCCCGGTCAACATTTTGAACTTAAGCGCTTAAAGTGAGAACCACTCATACAAATTCATCCCGAAACATCCCAAAATCAAAGCCGACCATGCACGCAAGTCATAATACATATTATGAAGCAACTCAAGACCTCGAACCACTAAACAGAACCATAAATCTCAAAACGTCCAGTTGGGTCGTTACATTCTTCCCCTCTCAAATAAACGTTCGTCCTCGAACGTGCCAAGAGTCTTTCCCAAGCTATCAAATCATTGTATGATATAACCATGCACATACACACGGGTTGATCCCACGTCAGCACGAACCACATAGGAATGACAATATCATTTCAACCGAAGATTATTCCTTTGACTCATGCGGGTAAGCCTTAGAATCAAATTTCCACATCTACCAAGTGCCATATTATCACACAAACACACCATAAAATCCTCAACTAGATAAAATAGCTCATGCATAAGCCCACAAGGTATAACCACATGACATAACACCTCACCCATATGCCCATAGCAACAACTCTGACCACAATAATTTCCCATTACAAGTCGCGATACCGGCAAACAAACTCATATCGACTAGAACCTTTTTCCAAACCTTCACAGTGCTGAAAATAATGCAAGAAGCATGCGAGACTCATAGCTACTCATCCGCTCAACAAGCCACATCGAACGCCACTCGTGCACATACATCACAATCCAAACCCAACAAGGACAACTCGAATGTGACTAAATATGGACAGAGGAACACATGAGATAACTGTCAAACAAGCCAAATAGGCACAAATCCCCACCAATACACTACTGCGGATCCAATCCACAAGGAGGAAGAAAGACACACACAACAACCACAGCAGATCTTACCTTAATATGACCTCACCGAGGCACATAGTCCAAAACCAACACAGCTATCCACCAAGAACATCAGGTCCCCATCCTTAAATCAGAATAACAAGTAAAATAAACATCTCATCAACTAAAACACTCTACTAGCTAAACTCCGTAGAACCAAACCATAACATGAAGCAAATTCTGATACCTATAGAACACCCAGATCATAAATCGTGGCCAAACCACCTAGAAATCACATCAAAACCTACTGTATTAACTAATAGAAAGTCCACCCTAGCCTCATGACCCTCAATAGCAACCAGACCAGGATGATAGACACGGGCTAATAATATAGAATTCCCCAACTAGTGTGAACACATGACCTAACACAAGAATGGAAAAAACAACCATATTTGAGGCAAGGTAGGATGAATCTTACCAATAAATGGGACCGGATAAAAATCATACCTATAATGACATCATCTGCACATCAGCCTCAGTCCACCCAGGAAAAGCATAACACTGGGCCCAGCCTCCCCATCTAGGATGACCTCTACACGCCTCACCTCCACGCTTAGCTAACGCTGCGGGTATAGCAACAACTAGAGCGGAACTCATGGCCTGAATACCCCACTATGACATATACGTCTGGAGTCTAGGCAATCTCTCACCATGTGGCTGGTATCTCCACTCTAAAAGCAACCTCTCCGCTGATGTGGCTGTGGAAGCTGTTACGGATACTCTGGGACCCATGGATATCTGAAACTCTGGGTGAAGCCTAAAGTGCTAACTAAACTGGATGAGTCATAAAACCTCAACCATGATGTACCCTGCCTCCAAAATAGGAACCAGTAGATCCTCTCGGTTCATGAGGCCTCGTAAACTCTATTTCCTCTCTTTCTTGACCCTGCATACCTTCTAATCTGTGAGAGATCTCCACCACCTGCTTTAATGGAACATCCATCTCCAACTCCTGAGCCGTGCTGAATCAGATACCATAACTAAGCCCCTCAATGAACCTGCGGACTCACTGATTCGCTCCAATTACACCTTAATAATAGTGTAAGCGATCGATGTCAAATATAGTAACCCAACAAGGTTTGGGTCGAATCCCACAGGGAATAGGTGTGAAACTATTGTCTAATTAATGTAATACTTGACTAAGTTGTAATTCTATCAAGTACGTCAAATAGAATAAAGTGTTGAATATATAAGTAAACGAAAACTGAAAACTAATTTTCATAGTGTGAATGTGAAAAATATGAATTTAAGAGACCAAGGTTGTGCCCCCCTTAATGTAGTAGAATGTTCTTGATATTAATATTGAATACCTTTCTTGATATGCAATTGATGTTTAATTTACTACCCAATATTTTCAAATATTTGGATAATGTATCCTCTCTACGATTCTCCCGAATACAAAAGAGTCAAGCTTAAGAACAACCAATTAAGCGCCAAATTAAAACCTACTTATTCCTAAGCGATTTTGTTAAACAAGGTTTAAAGCCTTGAGTTATTATTATTTATTTCTACCAAGTTCTATCTCACTTTTCCAAGATAAGTTAGAGTTAATTGGCATTCGTTAATGTTTGCAACCACTAACAATTAATTGAAGAACAAGAAATAAATAAATATCAAGATTCCTTCGAAATCGGATTCAATATCAAGATCTCAACAACATTCTACCCATCTAGGGTTCACAACCTCAACGTTTGAGTTTAGCTACACATGCTAATAATTAAAGAACAATGAAGAATAATTGATATCATCTTACAAAAATAGAAGGTATTTGATCCCCAAAAGCTTCTAAGAATTCAAAATAGTCAATTGCCGTACTTTGTACTCTAAGTTCTGACCAGACTCCCCGCACAAAACCCTATAAAACCTATTTATAGAGGCCCAAAACCCGAGGCAAATTTCGGTCTGATCTGCCCCTGTGGTAAAAATGCGAACCGCATTTCTGTCGCAGAATAGAAATGTGGACCGCAAATCATCATCGTCCGTCGCAAACTCCACCAGAAAATTATGCTCCCATCGCGTTTTGATTCGCGGTTCGCAGGTTGATTATGCGATCGCGATACGCGATCGCATTCTCCACTCTTATTTTCACCCAAAACTCTGTTTGTGTTTGCAATTGCACCTGGCTACTTCGCGGTTCGCATTCCTGTTTATTCTCGACATGAAGATTGGCCTAGAGTTCTGTCCTAAAATGCTATCTGCCTGTGGAATATGCAGTTCGCATTTTCAGTTTGCGACCGAATACTTGTACTCGCGATGCTTTTCACTGCTTTTCTTGTCTTCAGCTAACTTTTTGAACTCTTTTCTGTCCTTCTGGGTCCTTACATCGTTATGCTGCAAATACACTAAAATTACATAAGTATCATGAGAATTAGCAAGTAAAACAAGTTAAACTTTAAGCAAATAGTATCAAAATGTGCCGAAATTACCTGGCACATCAACACCCCAACTTAAACTCTTGCTTGTCCTCAAGCAACTCAAACGATACTATCCTAGTCTAGACTCTACTTATCAAACATGAAGCAATACTGACCGTGGACGGTGGTTGTTGTTAGTATCTCAAGTATAACTCTTTGAGCACTATACCCCCCCTTGAATCATTAATATGTTCAAAGACAACCAATCAATTAGTGAACTTTGAGCCTCAACAAAGTACCTAAAGGCTACCTTCAGCTGAATACACTTATGCCTTACTCAAAGCTCAACTTACTATCAACCTAGCAGTGTATGTTCCCTCACTTGAAAGAAAGTCCCACTCTCACAATATTTACCATAACAATACAAAGGGACTAAAGTGCAAGTACACTCACTCTCAGAACAAAATTTCAAGTGTCTATCCATGCCACACCATAGGCTTGCCCTTATTTTAATTCTTCGTCTAGTTATAAGAACACTCGGTTGGAGATCACATAAGGACTTTGTAAGCTTGTAATGTCGGTTTAAGGAAGGGTAGGATATATATTTAATTACTAGTGGCTACTTCCTTCTTGAACACTAATTACATTCTTCCTTCTTTTAAGCTTTTGTTTCTTTTCGACCCCATAACCTTAATGGCATTCAGTTCCCACATTGGACCCCACTTTGCATACCTCTTTATTCTATTCTCAAGCTCCATTATTGCCATTACATACCTCACTATTTATGACAACACACATTTTTCTTCTTCTTCTTTTTTTTTTTTTGGAGCTTTCTTAATTTCACATGAACATTTTGAGGAACGGGTTCCCACCTTCATTTCACAACCTTGCCCATTTTCATGTTGACCCACATCCCCAACTTAAACTTTTAGCAATGTTCTCAATGTTCAGGAGAAACGGGTTCAAAAGAGATCATGTTTTACGAATGGGACAAGTTTTTAACGCGGAGGCCAAGGAAAAGGCTAAAAGGCTCAAATAGGGTACTAGTGATATTAATTATGCACAGGTAAGCTGAAAAGGCTAGAAAGGTTTCATCAATAATCAAAGAAGGCCTAAGATCATTTCTCTAACTCAGTGTATGTATGATAGGCGACGAAAAACCAACCTGGCAAGTTCTAGATGGCAGAAGTGAACACAAGAACTATCAAAACAAGGAGCTCACACACATTGGCACATAAACTGTTCGGTTAACATAGTTTACAGCTTTAGAGTTCACATTTAGTCACTCGAGGCTTTCCTCGTGTACACATACACGACTCTAAATAGACCTAGAGTTACCGAGTGAGCCTCAAATTCACATAATTGATTTGTTACAAGGGTCTACTCACACAGGTTTACATACTTGATACTCAACAAATGTACCATCCTGGTCAATATACCTCATATTCATAGGCCCGATTCTACAATTACACCCTTGAAAAAGAACCCGGCAGAAGAAAAAACAAGGGGATTTTATTGCTAACTTTTGATTATAACAGCATATATACATAAATTATGAATCATTACTATATAATGTACAGTTATCAAATGTCACTAAACATGCCCAAAAATAAATTAAATACACAGACAAAACAAGGATATAAGGCTACCACCCCCAACTTAAACACATGCATTGTCCCAATGCATAAAAAGAAATATAGAGTACAAAGGGCTCCCTGGGAGCGCAATTGCGCGAAGAGATGAAGGTGGCCTAGGTCTCCTTCGGAGCTATAGGAGGGATAAGGGACTGGTCTGGAGCAGGTGGTGAGGCCACTGAGCTGCTAGCTTCTTCCGCTGGTGGCCGTGTCCTGGCAGCCCTCTCTGCTAGCAATTGCTGAATGGCCTTCTCGATGTCTCCACAGTTGGCACAGCAATTTCTTTTCCTTTTTTCTTAGGGGTTGCACCCTCATCGAACTCTGAACTGGCCTCCTCTGATTCGTCCCCTTCGAATTCTGATGACTGCTCCGATGTCTCGTCATCAGTAGAATCTACCTGGACTGTAGGGGCGGGAGGCTGAGACACTTTAGCAGATGAAGGTGCGATATCTGCCATTAGTGTCGTGAAGTCCAGGCCCAAGTCTGATGCAGCACGGCCAGCACCCCAGTCACCCTCGTTGGGGAGGAGAGATGATATGTCGAACTCCAGATTTTTCATCTTCTGGAGGTCGGTCTTTATGGATTGTACTTCCTCCCGCAGTTGGGGCAAACCCCTAGCCTCACCTCTTTCAATTCGTTCAACCCTAGACTCAAGCTTGTTCAACCTATCTCCGAACGCTAATTGTTGTTGTTGGAGAGCGGTCACTGACGTTTGCATTGGAGTTAGGGCCTGTTTAATTAGGTGAGGCAATGTCTTCAAGAGTTGGTCTACCTTAGAATTTGCGTGATGAGCAATTAGACCGAGTCTTGAAATGGTTGGCAAGTGTAAGGCAGATGGACCAATGGTAGATGAGGGTGCAGTTTCTTCAGCAACAGTGGAGGTGTCAGGATCTTGGAGAGGCAGGAGATTCTGGGAGTCAATGTCCTCAATTGGGCTCACTGGTGGGGCAACCGAATCACTTATACGAGTGATATCTATATCTCTCGTAGACCTCCCGAGTTTGTCTTGTTGTGATAAGAATGGGACATTCACCTCTTGGCAGAGGGTTGTGATCAAACTCGGGAAGGGAAGTGATGTGGCCCGCTGCGTAGCCCGGATGCCAATTTCCTGGAAGATAAGACTCCCCACATCAATTTTAATACCGTCATTATACACGAAATGAGAAGGGCCTTCTCAATGCTGATATCTGTTTCATTCCTGGAGGGTATTAAATGGGAGGTGACAAAGTTGAGCCAATATTTGCCCTCCCTTGTGAGGTCTTCTTTGTAAATTTTCTTTCCAGGACTGATCCAGGCAGGAGTCCCCTTGGCAATGATGGACGCTGTCCATCCACGTTTGTTTTCTCTGTTGGAGTACTTTGCATCGTACTCAGCTGTGCCTGATTCCCAGTCGGGGAAGTAGAGTTCATTGATATGTTCGTTGTCACAAAACACAGCCTTCCCCCAAACATGGACGATGCCGGTGAATATTCTGTTGTGTCTATGATACCCTGTTCGTGAAGCTCCGTAAGACGTATAGAATTTCTGAACCATTGACTCATTATATTCCTTGGGGTCTGTAGTGAAGTACTCCCATTTTCTCGTTTTGATGTTTTCGAGAATATGAGGGTACAGGTCCCGTAGCCCGTTCAAGCTTAACTTTTTCTCCCCCAAGATCCTTCTCTTTGTGAGCCCTTCCCTGAACAAGGATCTTGAACCTTCAACCCCAAAACGAAGCTGAAGGTCATCACCTCATTTCCTTCGGGCCTCAGCTACTAAATCAACTTCCGATACGCAGTCCTCCTCATCAGACTGGGAGGGGTTAGGGACAGTTGATTCCTCTCTTGCCCGTTTGGGTGGTACTGAGGTTGAAGCGGAGGATGGCCTTCTCTTTGCGGAATGCTTTTTGGCTGCCATATCTGCATAGGTGGGAGATGTCAGTGACATTATCATCATTTGAGAAAAGCAAAATAGGAGAAATGACCAAAGAGTTACAGAAATGCATCTTGGTTTGCGGTCGCATAACCACTATGCGAACCGCAAACACGTCGCATTCTTCTGTGTGACAGGTAGAGGGCATTATGCGGTGGATTCTGCGAATCGCATAAACACTATGTGAATCGCAAATCCATCGCAGATTATTGTCTAGCATAAGCCTGTTGGATACACACAAATGCGATCGCAAAGCGAGATATGCTATCGCATTATCACCGCAGAGTTCACCAGTGCTAACCAAATGTTCTGGCTGTGTTTGCGGTGGCTCTGCGGTTCGCATATTGATTATGCGATCGCAGATTCACCGCATATGTTGTCTTCCTCATATACCTAGGGTTTAGGGATGCGGTCAAATTGCGGTCCACATTTTGATTTTTTGGATCGCAAATACCTTTAAGTATACAAGTATGTTCATCCCTCAAGCAAGAAAACACTAGATTTCTATCTTCCATCCCAAAGAATCGAAAAACTTCACGGAGTCATAAACCCTAATCTTTCGAAATAAAAATTTAAGATGGAGCAAAGGATGAACGCACCTTGATGAAGAAGATTGCAGTTCTTAGGACAACTGTGAATCAACTCTTTGAGGTTTGGTGAACTTGTACTTTTACTTTTCCGATGATGTTCGTCGGAGGTCTTTCTCTGTTGCCGTTTTCTCTTCTCTTTTTGTTTGTTTTTGTGTTTTTTTGTTTTTTTTTGTTTTATATACTTAGATTGAAGGATTTAGAAAAGGAGGGAATGCAAACACGTACCTGGCAATTATGCGATGATTTAAGTTTCGCATAATGGAAATGCGAACCGCATAGTAGAAGTTTCCACCGCGTTTTATATCAGGCTTTTGAGCTGAATTCTCTGTCTCTGTTTGCGGTGAGAATGCGGTTCGCATAACTTAAATGCGAACTGCGAACTGTTGTGCTTTGTCGCATTTATGCCCAATATATTTGCTCAAGTTTCGGTTTCAGTTTGCGGCACAAATACGGTTCACATATCTTAAATGAGATCGCATTTGTGCAGCATTTTTCACCTTGATGTTTTTCTGCAGTTTCAAACACTCCTCTTCAATTCCTGTATCCTTTCATCACATTCCTGCATTCTAAAACCCTTCAAATAGCCCTAAGTACAAATATGATATTGAATTCTAAATAAAAATACAACACAAACAAAAGCAAATGATACCACACATGGGTTGCCTCCCATGAAGCGCTTGATTTAACATCGCGGCACGACGAGGCTAAGATGCTTCTGCAATCATTCCGCAGTTGGGATTTGATCATCTTTTACAGCCTGCTGCTCTACCACATGTTTTTCGCCATCTACTCCCAAGTAGTGCTTGATTCTTTGCCCATTAACCTTGAAAGTCCGGAGCCCATCCTCCGATGCTAATTCAACAGCTCCAAACGGAGATACATCAACAACTTTAAATGGTCCAGACCATTTAGACTTCAGTTTCCCCGGAAATAATTTTAGTCTTGAATTGAACAGCAATACCAGATCCCCTGCCTTAAACTCTCTTTTCAAGATCTTTGTATCATGGAGGAATTTCATTCGTTCTTTATAAGCTGCTGCACTCTCATAAGCATGAAGACGGAATTCCTCCATTTCATTTAACTGTGCCAGCCTTAGAGCTCCGGTCTCCGCCCAGTCCATGTTTAATCTCTTTAAGGCCCACATAGCCTTATGCTCGAGTTCTACGGGTAAATGGCACGAAGACTAACCGATAAGGGGATGTACCGATAGGAGTCTTGTAAGCTATACGATATGCCCATAGAGCATCATCTAGCTTTCTTGACCAATCGGTCCTATTTGCGTTCACCGTCTTTGATAGAATGCTCTTGATCTCCCTGTTGGATACTTCAACTTGACCGCTCGATTGTGGATGATAAGGTGTGGAAACCTTATGCTTAACCCCATACTTGTCAAGGAGACCTTTAAAGACTCTGTTACAGAAGTGTGAACCTCCATCACTGAGAATGGCTCTCGGGGTGCCAAACCGGGTGAAAATATTCTTCTTTAGAAATGCGGTCACACTCCGAGCTTCGTTGTTTGGTAAGGCAACGGCTTCTACCCATTTGGATACATAGTCCACAGCCACTAGGATGTATTTCATCCCACATGAGCTTATGAAAGGGCCCATGAAGTCAATACCCCAAACATCGAATAATTCGATTTCCATAACAAAGTTCATAGGCATCTCATGCCTCCTCGAAATTGGGCCCTGTCGTTGGCATTGGTCGCAAGACTTCACCAACTGATTAGCATCCTGATAAATAGTCGGCCAGTAATAACCACACTCCAAAATCTTTGCAGCTGTTCTGTTACCCCCATGATGACCCCCAACTGGTGAGTCATGGCAAGCTTTCAGAATCTGTAGCATCTCTTCCTCAGGTACGCATCTTCTAATTATGTTATCAGCACAGACACGGAATAAGAATGGTTCTTCTCAATAATAATTGCGACAATCCCTCAAGAACTTCTTCCGTTGGTATGATTCCAACCCTTCCGGAATAAGATCGCTGACAATGTAGTTGGCGATGTCTGCATACCACGGTGCAAATGAATTGGATACCATCAGTATATGTTCATCTGGAAATGAGTCATTTATCTCCAGCTCTTCTTTTTGTCTCCCTGATTCTTCCAGTCTAGATAAGTGATCTGCCACTTGGTTTTGTGTTCCCTTGCGATCCATAACTTCGAAATCAAACTCTTGCAGCAGTAACACCCATCGGATTAGTCGTGGCTTTGCATCTTTCTTCGCCATCAAATAACGGAGAGCTGCATGATCCGTATACACAATCACTTTAGAGCCCAATAGATACGCACGGAACTTCTCGAATGCATACACAATAGCTAACAGTTCCTGCTCGGTTACAGTGTAATTCATCTGCGCCCCATTAAGTGTCTTGCTAGCATAGTATATTGGGTGAAGAACCTTATTGTGTCTTTGTCCCAGCATAACTCCAATAGCTACACCGCTAGCATCACACATAAGCTCAAAGGGCAGCGACCAATCAGGTGTGACAATAATAGGTGCCGTGGTGAGCTTTGTTTTCAGTTCCTCAAAAGCTGCGAGGCATTTTTCATCAAAGACGAACTTGGCATCCTTCTCTAGGAGTTTACACATTGGGTGTGCAATCTTTGAGAAGTCCTTAATGAACCGCCTGTAGAATCCAGCATGCCCCAAAAAACTACGGACACCTTTTACGGATGTGGGTGGAGGGAGCTTGGAGATGATCTCAATTTTAGCTTTATCCACCTCTATGCCACGCCTGGAGATTTTATGTCCCAAAACAATACCTTCATCCACCATGAAGTGGCATTTCTCCCAATTTAGTACAAGGTTTGTCTCTTCGCACCGCTTTAACACTTGTTTCAGATTTTTCAAGCAGTGCTCAAAAGTTTCCCCGACTACCGAGAAATCATCCATAAAGACCTCAAGGAAATCCTCTACAATATCAGAAAAGATAGACATCATACACCTCTGGAAGGTGGCTGGAGCATTGCATAAGCCGAATGGCATTCGACTGAAAGCGAATGTCCCATATGGGCATGTGAACGTTGTCTTCTCCTGGTCCTCCAAAGCTATATTGATCTAATTATACCCGGAGTATCCGTCGAGGAGCAATAAAAGGACTTTCCGGCTAGCCGATCAAGCATTTGATCAATAAAAGGCATAGGAAAGTGGTCCTTGCATGTGGCACTATTAAGCTTTCTATAATCCATGCATACCAGCCATCCAGTTACTGTACTTGTAGGAATCAGCTCGTTCTTCTCATTCTTGACCACAGTCATGCCTCCCTTCTTTGGCACGCATTGCACCGGACTCACCCATGAACTATCGGCAATTGGGTAGACTACCCCAACGTCCAGCCATTTGATTATCTCTTTCTTAACAACTTCCTACATTGATGGATTCAGCCGTCACTGGTGCTCCACACTCGTTTTGTCCCATTTTCTAGTTGAATCTTGTGCTCACAAATTCCAGCAGGGATTCCCCAAATGTCCGCAATTGTCCAACCGATGGCTTGTCTATGTTCCTTCAAAACTTGCAGCAACTGCTCTACCTGCACATCATTCAACAACGAAGAAACAATTACTGGTAAAGTATTATTCAAGCCAAGAAATTTATACCTCAAATGCGACGGAAGTGGTTTGAGCTCTAATTGAGGTGGTTGGATAATGGACGGCTTTGCAGGACGTGTAGCTCTGTTCTCCAAATCTAGGGACAATTTTGGTGGAGTATATGAGTAAGAGCCACATCCTTCTAACGCATTCACCGACTCCATAAAGACTTCCATATCATTGCCATCAAAATTCACCAATATCGCTGCCAGTGCTTCACCTAAGCATTGCTCTTCAATCTTCATCCCAACAGCCTCATCAACTTCATCAACAATACCAATTAGTGAAATGTTCTCATACTCGGTTGGTAATTTCATACCCTTACTAGCTTGGAAAGTAACTTCTTCACTGTTCACTCGGAACTTGATTTCATTACGCTCTGAATCCATAAGTGCTCTTCCAGTAGCTAAAAATGGTATCCCCAATATGATAGGGATTTCCTTGTCCACAGCACAATCAAGGATCACAAAATCAGCTGGAATATGAAATTTTCCAACTTTCACAATCACATCATCTACAATACCGACTGGTCTTTTGGTTGAACGGTCAGCCATCTGCAACCTCATGCTCGTCGGCCTTGGCATTCCTAGTCCAGCTTGTTTGTAGATGGCTAGTGGCATCAGATTTATGCTGACCCCATTGTCACACAGTGCCTTAGCAAAGTCGCGCACTCCAATAATTCACGGAATAGTAAATGCTCCCGGGTCCTCTTTCTTCTGGATTGGATTTGTAGCAATGATAGAGCTAACCCGGTGGGTCATATTCACCACCTCATTCTTGGTGGTTCTCTTCTTTGTGATCAGATCCTTTAGATACTTGGCAAACCCCGGCATTTCTTGGAAAGCCTCCAAGAAAGGTATATTCACTGATAACTGCTTGAGCATGTCGTAGAACTTCTCAAACTTGCTGTGGTCAACTCTTCTCACAAGTCTCTGAGGGAAAGGAGGAGGGGGTCTAGGAATTGGCGGAAGAACGGTTGATGTTCCTTCTGCCTTATCCTTTATCCCTTCTTGAGTCTCATCTCTGTTTAGCACAACTTCTGAATTTTTGTTTACTTTAGCAATGTTATCTTTTTCAACTTCGACCCCTTTTTGAAGTTCTTCAGCATCGACTGCTTGCTCATCTCTCCCCTGCAATGTCTTACCACTCCTGGTCGTGATAGACATAATATGGGAAGTTGGGCCACTTCTACTCCCCTTAGGATTTGCAATCGTGTTGCTAGAAAGTGTTCCCTTCTGCTGTGGATATTGTTCACTAGAGAGATCTCTCATTTGCAATTCCACCTTTCGAATCGCCGCAGTGTGAGAGCCAACCAACTCAGTCATGTTCTTCGTGGAGTTATCAGACTTTTCTTGGTTTTGTAATATTCTTTCAAGCATACTCTCTAATTTAGACTCACTAGAGGATCCCTGATTCGAATACTGACCCTTTGCAGGAACATGAGGGTTGGAACTTCGATTTGAAAAATTATTATTGCTGTTCCAATTTCCTTGATTGGGGCCACTTTGGTCGTTTCACCATTGTTGGTGACCTTGCCCTTGCGGGTTTGGTCTCCAATGATTTTGCGTCCCTTGACCCTGGTAATGTTGCCTTTCATAACCTCCCTGAGAATTGTTGACATAATTAGCCTCTTCATATTCGTCACTTTGCACTGGTTGCATATTCTCCACTACATTGACTTTCTTCTTCTAATTTTCCGTGAACAGCTTCGTCAATACATTAACATTTGTGGCAAGTTCTGCAATTACTTGGTCTCGTTCTTGATTTTCCTTGATCAAGGTATTCATAGAAGGAGACCCAATTGTAATACCACCTGTTGTATCCTCAGAATGCCAATCTTGATTGTGTTTTGCCATTTTATCCAAGATCTTAGTTACTCTAGCGAAGGTTTTATCCATGAAGATCTAGCTGCAGCATTCTTCACTTTTGATTGGTTCATAGCGTCCAAACCCATGTAGAATTTTTCTAGCAAAATGGAATCGGGAAAGCCATGGTTTGGAGACCTCACAAAATACAACTTGAAGCGATCCCACGCTTCATGTAGTTGTTCACCAGGTAGTTGCTTAAAGAAGAATATCTTGTCTCTGAGCTCAGATTTCTTGCTTTGCGGAAACCACTTTGACAAGAATGCCCGGACAAGTTCAGGCCATGAACGGATGGAATTCGGAGGAAGATTTTGAAGCCATTTCCTCGCATCTCCAGCTAACGAATACTTAAAGCATCTCAGCCTTAATGCATTGTCAGAGACATTGTTTTGCTTGTGCATCGTACAAACACCCAAGAAATTCCTGAGGTGCTGCGTTGGATCGTCTTCAGTGGAGTTTCTGAAGAATCCTTCCGCTTTCAGCATCAAAATTAGTCCATGTTCTACCTTGAACGTAGCAGCACCTATAGCCGGTGGTACTATAGTGTTTGTATCCTCTATATATTCTTCAATATCAGCAAAAGGATTTTCTTCCTGCTCCACCTCCACATCATCTTCATGGTCCGCCATATCTTCCTGTCTACAACAACCAAAACAAACAGCGTGTAATCAAGTGGAATTAGACGTATAGTAAAGTATACACTAATTAGAAATTACAAGACCGTATTCCCTGGCAACGGCGCCAAAATTTGATTCACTCAAATTACACCCCAACTAGGTTGGGGTCGAATCCCACAGGGAATAGGTGTGAAACTATCGTCTAATTAATGTAATACTTGACTAAGTCGTAATTCTATCAAGTACGTCAAATAGAATAAAGAAGTGTTCAGTATATAAATAAACGAAAACAGAAAACTAATTTTTATAGTGTGAATGTTAAAAATATGAATGTAAGAGACCAAGGTTGTATCCCCCTTAATGTAGTAGAATGTTCTTGATATTAATATTGAATCCCTTTCTTGATATGCAATTGATGTTTAATATACTACCCAATATTTCCCAATATTTGGATAATGTATCCTCTCTACGATTCTCCCGAATACAAAAGAGTCGATCTTAAGAACAACCAACTAAGCGCCAAATTAAAACCTACTTATTCCTAAGCGGTTTTATTAAACAAAGTTTAAAGCCTTGAGTTTTTGTTATTTATTTCTACCAAACTCTATCTCACTTTTCCAAGATAAGTTAGAGTTAATTAGCATTCGTTAATGTTTGCAACCACTAACGATTAATTGAAGAACAAGAAATAAATAAATATCAAGATTCCATCGGAATTGGATTCAATATCAAAATCTCAACACAATCTACCCATGTAGGGTTCACAACCTCAGCGTTTGAGTTTAGCTATACATGCTAATATTTAAAGAACAGGGAAGAGTAATTGATATCATCTTACAAAAATAGAGGGTTTTCGATCACCAAAAGCTTCTAAGAATTCAAAATAGTCAATGGCTACACTTTGTACTCTAAGTTCTGACAAGAATACCTTCACAAAACCCTATAAAACATATTTATAGAAGCCTAAAACCCGAGGCGAATGTCGGTCAGCTTTGCCCTTGTTGAAATAATGCGGATCGCATTTCTGTCGCAGAACAGAAATGTGGACCGCAAATCATCATAATCCGTCGCAAACTCCACCAGGAAACTTTGCTCCCATCGCGTTTTGATTCGCGGTTCGCATGTTGATTATGCGATCGCATTCTCCACTCTGATTTTCACCCAAAACTCTGTTTGTGTTTGCGATTGCACCTGGCTATTTTGCTGTTCGCATTCCTGTTTTGCGGTCGCATTTGCGACCGAATTCTCGACATGATGATTGGCCTAGAGTTCTGTCTTGATATGCGATCTGCCTGTGGAATGTGCAGTTCGCATTTCCAGTTTGCGACTGCATACTTCTACTTGCGATGCTTTTAACTTCTCTTCTTGTATTCAGCTAACTTTTTGAACTCTTTTCTGTTCTTCTGGGTCTTGACAATTGTTATTCTGCAAATACACTAAAATTACATAAGTATCATGAGAATTAGCAAGTAAACAAGTTAAACTTTAAGCAAATAGTATCAAAATGTGCCAAAATTACCCGGCACATCACTTACTTATTATGCATTGCATTCATTTATACATGTACATTGACCCATGACCAGATGGTGTTATATACACGTATACTATATCTATATGGGGTATAGGAAAAGGTTATGACGTTAAATACGGACCACCACCTGATCAGCTGGTATATATTGATGATTTCACCCACACAGGCCGAGATGATATGATGGAATGCCCTCAAAGTCTTGATGACCGACGAGCGCAAAACACACCCTTAAATGTGCTCTCTAGTCGAATATAGTATAATGTAATATCATATCCACAGGGATTGAATTTAAACAGTATTTTTGTAGCCTCTAGTTTAATTTCTCTCCAAGATGAGCGGCAAATTAGAATTGTGTGACTAAAATTAAATTTTACTAAAAGTCTAAATTATTGACTAATGACAATCAATGCAAGTAATGAGTAAGGAAAGATATCAATGGGATAAAATAAGGGGTTGATTGGATAGGTGCAAGATATTTGTGATTTAACTCTAGTAAATTCACTTCTAAGGTTCAAGTGAGTCTCTCAAATTCACTCTATTATTGGTTCAAATGTTCAGTAGAAACTCCTCTCTCGATTACGTCTCGACCTCACAATAAGAACTAAGTTAAGCTCGGAGATATGCAAGAATTCATAGTGGATTGGTCTTTAGGAGCACCTCTTCTGATTATCCTCCTAACTAGGTCTAAACAATAATTCAACTAGCCTCTTTCAATTACTAAGAAGAACAAATAAATTTAACCAACAAAATAATGCAAAAACATCACAAGTTATGCCTCTTTCGATTACGTGAACATGTGAAAATATATGCAATAATTAGAACACCAAAACCGATTTAATACATAAAAACTAGAGTTAATATCCACAAACAATTCTCAATACACCAAATCCAGCAATCCCTAAAGAGAACTACTCCATAGATATGTAGTAATTCATCACAAATAAGTTTAAGTTAAAGGAAAACATAAAACAATTCAAAACCTTGTCTTGAGTTAGGATTGAATGATGAAATCCTTGTACTATTCTTCTCTCACTTCTCCATAACCTCCTTAGGTCTTAGATGTGTCAAAGTCCCAAAAATATCATTTTTCCATGTATATATACCAAGTAGGGTCGGGCCCAAACAAACACACCTTCTCCTTTGCGAAATAGGACTCTTCCCGGAATAGGACGTGCGCGACCGCGCACCTAAAGATGTGCTCGCGCACTTGGTCGTGCACTTTGCATAGTTCACTGCCTCGCATGCACGCTCGTGCACCTAGGTAACGTCCGGCTCGATTCATCGTTTCACTCTTTGCATGCACTAGTGTCTGTTGATCCCTGAACTCAATCCCTACTTAATCCTTGGGCTTTTACTAAGACTTCAAAGCTCCACAATAGCGTGAATTCATCCCATAATATCTACATAGCTCGGAATCACTTCTACAAGGCATAAAATATATAATCAGTGCAAAACACTAGCAATTAAAGATCAAGCTCAACTAAATTGCAGTAAATCAGAGTGCGACAAATAACTAAAACACACAATTTTAGCTACACCCCACACTTAAACCATTGCTCGTCCTCCAGCAATCAAACTACACTTCATAATGACACGACCTTTTTAAACAACTCTCATAACTTATCATACCAAGAATATTTAAAATAGACTAAGCACAATAGTGTAACCTCTTAGTCTCAGAGTTTGACTCAAAAGCACTGCGCATTATTTACAACTCGCTCACTTACTCTAACACAAAGGTCAACAATATTACCTTTCCTTCATGAATTAAGTGTCTTTACACAACAAAAGAGAGTAGTTCCACACATAATAGAATTTTAAGAACAATTAGGAGTTCAAGATAGAAAGAATTCACTCACTTTCAGAAACAACATTCATATGCCATAAATGATGAACCATAGGCTTGCCTGTAGTGTACTACTCAAATAATCGAGTTCATTCAGTGAAGGATCAAGTAGGACTTTAATTGCTTGTAATGTAGGCTGCGGGACGGGTATGATACATTTAGAGAGAAGAGTGACTAC
>MCJB01048200.1:66294-88935 GCA_002018475.1 Nicotiana obtusifolia | reverse complement strand
CCCCATACTTATGTCAAACCAAGACTCCACCTTCACATCAATATACATTAACTCCCCACCTCTTTAAGCATAATTACATCAAGATTTACCACTTATCAAGGAATAATTTTCATAAGAATACATCTATATTTTTTTCTTTCTCAATTTAAGTGGCTCTTACATTTTTCAAAACAGTGCACCTTTCTCCTTAATTCATTAGTTCAACTCAAAAACCAGCCCAATCTCCCCGTACTTCAACTTTTACAAAGTTCATAACAATTTCAAATGCTCACGAGAAGTAAAAGATTCAAATAAATGGTCAATTTTAACAAATGGGTAAGTCTTGTAATGTAGTTGCCAAAGAAATAGGATTACAGCTCAAAGTGGTTAACTAAGATTCATAGCAATTACGTGGGTAAAAGCATATAAGTGGCTCAACAACAAAATGCCTATATCACTTTCAAGACTCCATAAAACTACTATTTTTCTTTGCAAACACTCGGGGCAAGTTCTAGACATCGAATGCAATGCACAGAATAACACAAAACCTTGCATACACATGGAACATAACTCACTTAGGATCGGACTTATCAAGATACTCTAGTCAAAGCAGTTAAGCAGAGTTAAAACCATACAGTTTAAGGTACTTATGCAAGAGTCAAAAACTAAGCCTAAGATATTCTCAAGGCATAACAAAGTTAAGTGATATTGCTTCCAATTCAAATCATAGCACAAGGTTTCCTACTATTTTACAAAACAAAAATATAACTACACCCAGTTCAAACGAAACCCTTAGAAAAGAACTGCGGCACCAAGAAAAACCAAGGGGGAATTAATACACTACCTGACAAAAGAAAATCTTTTTGTTTGTTCCTTCGACTTTTATTCCTCAAGAAACCTATCGAATGATATCTATTTTCGGGAAAAATCAAAAAATATTCAATTTTTACGGTTTTTTCCTTTTTTTTTATCACTAATTACTAACAAGGAAAACTAAAACTAATATACATACATACAAATATATCCCCCACCCCACACTTTAAGTTGTGGAATGTCCCCATGACACACAATTAAAAAGCATAAGGTAGAGAAAATTTCCTCGAATCTCTAGTCGGGGTCTAAGTAAAAGTCGGGCTCCATTATTCGCGCCGGAACTAGTGCACACATCCATGCAGACAGCTTCTTCTCAGCCTTCTTGAGATACACCTCACACTTGTCTTTTTCACTCATCACAACCTTCTCTTTTGAACTTTTCACTTTCCACTCTACACTTGCAGCTGGCTTCTCCTTTCTCATTCCCATCTCCACATTCATCTCGAACGATATAGCCTCTTCACCCACTCTAAGCATGAATTTTCTATCATGTATATCTAAACTTGCTCTACTCGTTGCTAAGAATGTTCTTCCTAAGATTAGAGGTATCTCCTTGTTCTCCTACATGTTCACTACTATGAAATCTACAGGAATGACGAACTTATCTACCTTAACTAAGATATCTTCAACTATCCTCTTGGGTATCAAAGTCGTTTGGTCTGCCAGCAGCAAAGATATCGGTGCAGACCTTATCTGTCCAATCTCATTCTCCAGCTTCCTGTAAATAGAAAAAGGTATTAAATTAACTGAGGCACCAGAATCACACAAAGACTTATCAAAATTAAGAGTGCCTAATGAACAAGGTATAGTAAAACTCCCTAGATCTCCACACTTTTGTGGGAGGTTGTTTTGCGATATTACACTGCAATGCTCAGTGAGCTTGACAACTGTGTCTCTTCTATCTTTATTTTATTTGTCAAGGTATCCTTCAAGAATTTGGCATATGCTAGCATTTGTGAGATCACTTCTGTGAATGGCAAATTTACATTAACCTGTCTCAGCATATCTAGAAATCTCTCAAACTACTTGTCCAGCTTTTCTCAAACTGCTTATCCAGCACACGGGTGACGTCCGACTCGATTATTCGTTTCTCTCTTTGCATGCACTAGTTTCTGTTGATCCCGAACTCAATCCCAACTTAATTCTTGGGCTTTTACTCAGACTTCAAAGCTCCAAAATGGCGTGAATTCATCCCATAACATTTACATGGCTCGGAATCACTCCAACAAGGCATAAAACCTATAATTAGAACAAAGCTGTCACGACCCATATCCCAAACTCGGTCGTGATGACGTCTCTCGCGAAGACAAGGCCAACCAATTCGAACTATAACTCATTTTAAGCAGTTAATTTGACAAGAGAACAACACAAACATAGTTTAATAACAGTCATTTGCGGAAAAACATAGCGAACCAACCCGACTACAACCCAAACCGGGGTGACACAAAGTCATGAGCAACTAATGAAATCCTAATAACAAAATTACTATTACAATATCTCTGGCACAATTAGCTAGAGAAAGAGGAATCAACAAGAATAAAGAGATACGGGGCTACGGACGCCAACAACTACCTCGTAGTCTCTGAATCGCCGCTCTGACAGTCGTAGTCAATGCCTCAGAGCGGAATCAATAACGCCTGAATCTGCACACATGGTGCAGGGAGTAATGTGAGTACTTCCAACTCAGTCAGTAATGATCATAAATAATGGCGGAAAGCAGAAACCACACACAAGTACAAGGCAATCCATATTGAAGCAATAAAACATCATTAAGACAGTAAATCAGTGAGCATCAAGTAGAAACTCCTTTCAACTGGTGAAACATGTGAGTCTTTCAAGTAGATGACGTGAAGAAAAACACAACGTTTAAAACAGCCCCTCGGGCTCAGTATCCTTTTAAAAACAAACACACCCCTCGGGCATCATAAAACAGTATCATCCCCTCAGGCATATCACATGGTACAGTATCAGCCCCTCGGGCGTATCACATCATAATATCAGCCCCTCGGGCTATATATCGCATCATAATATCAGCCCCTCGGGCTATATATCGCATCACAATGGGTACCCTACGCTCACAGGGGGTGTACAAACTCCCGGAGGGGCCCCTTACGGCCCAAGCGCAATATCATATCTCGTGGCGGCGTGCCACCCGATTCCATTTACATTATATCCCATGGCGGCGTGCCACCCGATCCCATTTACATTATATCTCGTGGCGGCGTGCCACCCGATCCTATTTACATTATATCTCGTGGCGGCGTGCCACCCGATCCCATTTACATTATATCTCATGGTGGCGTGCCACCCGATCCCATTTACATTATATCTCGTGGCGGCGTGCCACCCGATCCCATTTACATCATTTAAAATGTCATTCAAATCTCAAAACTGAGTAAAAGTAACTGAGTTGTAAAACAGTGGAAAACAACATGTCTGAGTTCAAGTATGAATCAAACAGTGAGGAAACAATGATAAATACCCCCGAAGGGTTCAAATAACCGGCACGAAGCCCAAATACGGCAATCAGCCCAAATCATGATGATACCAAATAAGTTTCAATCAAATATGTAGTAAAAATCGTCAATCGGGACGGACCGAGTCACAATCCCCAGTAGTGAACGACCCCACGCTCGTCATCGAGCGCGTGCCTCACCTCAATATAGCACTACGATGTGCAAATCCGGGGTTTCAAACCCTCACAACATCATTTACAATCACTACTCACCTCGAACCGGCTAAATTCTTAGCCCGCGATGTCTTTGCCCATTGAATTGGCCTCCATGCACGTCGAATCGATCCAAAATTAGAACTAATATGTCACAATATGCTGGGGTAACAAAGCCCACGCGAAAACAATCAATAAATACTAAGAAATCCCAAAATTAGTAAAACCCGAGCCTGGGCCCACTTCTCGAAGTTCAGAAATTTTCAAATCAACGGGTTCCTTATACAAAAATTATCAAATTCCGACATCGGATTGGCTTTCAAATCTTAAATTTTCGTTCTTGGAAGATTTGGTAAATTTTTTGATTTTTCTTCCATAAATTCATGGATTCAGGATGTAAATGAGTATGGAATCATGATATATAAAGGATTTATGATAAAGAACACTTACCTCATTAAAATTTATGAAAACCCCTCTAAAAATCGCCCAAACCGAGCTCCCCCAGCTTTATTATTGTCAAAAATGGCCAAAACTCCCTTTTTATAGTATTTTTTCTGTCTCGGGTACCACAGGTGGCGCTGGGCGCTGCCTGTGGCGCTGGTTCCAGTAGCCACAAAATTCCTGGCCCCATGGGTGGCGCCCCGCGCTACCCTTGGCGCTGGTGATTTTTTCCCTGACACAGAAATAGGCATAACTTTCTCATACGATGTCCGAATTGGACGATTCTTTTTGCTATGACTCCGAAATTTCGATACTGATCTAATGCTTCAATTAAAACTGAATTTGGAGCCCATTTGCATAATATAATACCACTTATTCTTGAAGAGACGACATCGACACATTCTTGAAATGCCGAAGTTAAACTCCATCAACCATCCAAAATCCATTCGAGGCCCTCGGGACTTCAACCAAATATATCAATAAATCCTAAAACATCATATGGACTTAGTCGAGGCCTCAAATCACATTAAACAATGCTAAGTACACGAATCATATCCCAATTCAAGCCTAATGAAATTAACAAATTCCAACTTCTACATTCAATATCGAAACCTATCAAATCGAGTCCGATTGACCTCAAATTTTGCACACAAGTTATAAATGACATAACGGACCTATGAAGATTTTCAGAACTGGATTCCGACACCGATATGAAAAAGTCAACTCCTCGGTCAAACTTTCCAAAAATCTTCTATTTTCCAACATTCGCCAAAATGCGTTGAATTATCCTACGGACTTCAATTTTTAATCCGGACACACGCCTAAGTCGGAAATCACCATACGAAGCTATAGCAACTCTTGGAATTCCATTCCGACCCTAGGATCAAAATCTCGCCTAACAACCGAAAATCGCCAAAATACTAACTCCACCAATTCGAGCCTAATTCTACACCGAACCTCCAAAACCAATTCTGATCACACTCCTAAGTCATAAATCACCTCCCGAAGCTAACCGAACCATCGAAACTCACATCCGTGCCCTCTAACTCATAAGTCAACATCCAGTTGACTTTTCCAGCTTAAACCTTGTTAAAAGAGACTAAGTGTATCATTTCTTGCCAAACTTACTCCTAACGCAAACTATTCAACTCGATCACATAAAACATAGATAACGAAGCATAATGAGACGGAAAATGGGAAAAACGGAACGATAACTCACGAGACGACTAGCTGGGTTGTCACCTTCTCCCCCACTTAAACAAACGTTCGTCCTCGAACGTGCTAAGGACTATTCCAAGGAAATTAAATTTCTAAGTGTATTATTACACACACTTGCGGGCGATTCTACGTCACCGTAAATTTTAACATGGATCCTACAACGCCTTCTCAATTGAAGATTAGTTCTTTTATCCACATTTATAAACTTCAAAGCCAAATTTCTCACAGCCCAATTAATTCAACACCACATGTTAGTCTCAACCGGCCGTAGAAAACTCGTGCTTGCGCGCCCATCATATGTATGCCTATAACTACGTCTCTGGTCTTAATAGCTGTTCATAATTAATCCAGCATCATCAATTAACCTCATTTTAACCAAAACCTCGTTACAAATTTCCACAACTCTGACAGTAATTCACGAGGCATGAAGACCTTATAATTATTTACTCAAATTAACGAGTCACATTTAACGCCACCTGGACACTCCCCTTGTAGGCTAAAATTCAATAATTATAGCACGAATATGGCAAAATATGCACGAAAACACATAGAAGAATTATCAAATAAGCATAATAGGCATGGCTCCCTATCAGTACTATAGTACAAATTTAATTTAACAGAGGGAGAATTTAAAACACATAAATTTTCATCACAAGGATCTCGTCCTTATATAACTTCCATCGCGGCTCATAGCGCAGTTAAGCTTTTCACATCATATTAAAAATGCGAGGATCTCGTCCTCAACTCTGAATCACAAGTAATATGCACTCGTGCCAACCGAAATCTATCCATTTCTCCTTTAAAATTAATTTCCTTTACTCGAAATCACGACACATAATGAACTCCCATACTGGTAGGGCATATAATTCATAAAGCTTTAATCAATTATCTCAAAATTACATGAAAACCCAATGTAGTGAGTAACAGAAAGTCACTTTTGGACTCATAGCCCTCAATAGTGTACAAAACAAAAATGATAGACAAGGCTAAGACCATCAAAATCTACCAACAGGGATAAACACAGTAGTAGAGTGCAATTTCACAAACTCACCATGTAAGTCGATTGCCCATAATAACATCCTCCGACCATAATAGCTGAAATTTCAGGAATCTGGTGCCCGCAACACATCTCATGACGCATATAAATCCTGTTCCAAATCTCGCAATACTGTCACGAAGAAAGAGACGTGTAGAAACTCGTAGCCACCTATCGAATCTGTAATTCATGGAGTCTCTCATTCTGTCAGGTTCCATTACCTCATTCTGAACTGAATAACAATATTTCCTTTTAATGTGCCTTATATATATCTGATTGCATAGATTTCAGCTCCAATAATCTCGTCTCACCCGGTGCAAGATGCTCATGCAATAAACTGCCTCAAACACCGACTCAGGTCTCATATGGCGCCATCAATGCCCCGACAAGCTACAATTTGAACATGACACATAAAGAGGAATGAACTCTAGAAAGAATTATCCAGCCCGCGTAACGAATAAAACGGTCGAACAGATGTTACGAACCCTTCTCAGAGGATGAGAAACAAAATATAGGGGACCGTACTCAACATAACACTGTTGCGGCATACAACCCGATCCACACATGATACTATTGCGCGTGATTAAAAGAATTTCTCATAACCCCTGAACTACTAGTAGAATAAACACTTCATTGGCTAGAACCCCTTTCACTCAACTCATTTCAGAAGAACCATGGCAACACGCAACTAAATTCCCATAACCGTAGAAAATACAAACCTCAAGTTGTGGTCTAAACCATCATGACTCTTCCGAAGTCCATTCACACAACAAGGCCATTCGAATCAAATATCTCCCAAATCAATCAAGTCATGGTGGCTATCGGACCTGCATGCACAACCACATACCGCATGAAAAACTTCACATGCCGAAGGAACTGATCATTGCCACCATCACACTGATTCGACCATTACTAACTGACCCAACTTCTTTCAATTTTACTCTTGACTTGACTTAGAAATATAATAGCTCCATTCAAAACATAACGAACTCAATTCGCACTCACCTCGAGTGACCCGAATCGCGAGACCACATCGTCTCCATACTCATGAACCATCTCATACCCTCCTTATGTGCTCAATATTATCTAAGACTGGTACACCCATTTTGCAAGACCTTCTGCGCATCCGAAGCTATTTCTTCCTTTCCTCCAATACTGCACCGTATACCCGATGGTAACATAGAATATTCCAAGTTTCGTTCGCAATCCACTGTGAAGACTCGATCCTTAACCACACATCGGACCCGAAATCTTTAGGCACTGCACTTTAATTCTTGAATCCACTAGGACCGCTATCGAGAGTCAGTCACTCTGACCTAGTCTCGAAGATAACCAACTCCAACGCTCTACTAGCACATGACAACCTCTCGAAGAAGCAACCGACTGCGCTCTTTTCCATGTACATCACGTCCACAAAACATAAGCTCCGAGTCTCCCCAAAAACCTAAACATGCATCGATAACGCCGAAAATAGCACAGGCCCATCTAGTTCTTTGCTGAATCACCCCTAATACTTCCTTTTTCCTAGTCATAAATTATCCGCCAGCGTACCGATAACTAGAAACCGCACAAGTAGACAACCGCGCGATCCAATTTTAAACGGTGGGGCTCCCCGCACTTAGCTCTAAGCCACCGTCACATAATGTAGAGCCCACGATGATTCCTCCTTCTCAATTACCATGATCTCGCACCATTAACCCGACAGACTTCTCGAAATCGTTGTTAAGCTTTTCATGAACATCCTGGATCACAAGTCATAGTCACACAATCGACCTCTTATTGGGTAGCAAATAATATACCTCGCATAAGCTTCATCAACATCACGCCACCGCTAATCTGCCCACAGCAGATAACCCACCGGTGGAATTCCTTACCGACACCTTCTAATGATGATGCACTGGTAATACTACCCCTTAAGCACTATTTTCACAGAACCATGCCTCGAAGGCAAAATCCAAGAAGACCGTAACACCGATGAACCATAATGCGTTCAAACAAGGACGACGACACCGCATCACATTGAAAATTCCATCATGCTTGAACATATCCAGTCTTGTTACTTCATCAACCAAACATGGACATCTATAGTCCGACTGCCTTTCCTTCGCTGGAATTAAATGCTGAACCTCAAAATCATACACTGAGAGATCCTCCTTTCGAGTCATTCACTACCGCGTTCCATATATAAGCACTCTACAATTTCACCAACATTGTATGACAACAACGCATAGACATTATAGCAATTCGTGCACGGTCTCAAAACCATAGAAGATACAGATATTAAGCTGGAATATAAGAACATCCTTCCACAAGACAACGATAATAGCCTGCCCGAACACGCATCTGGCACCACGTTTGTAGTACCACTACAACTTTTTGACGCCCAATTGATAACAAGCGCTTCGCGCCGCATAAGATTTGTAGGAAGGAAATAAAGGCATAAGCCTCAATAGAATCAAACCGCACAATAAGGATATCAAGAATATGAAGTTTTTCCTAAAAGGTTCTGTAGCGTCTCGAAGATAAATACAGACGTCTCCGTACCGATCCGCGAGACTCTACTAAACCCGCTCATGACTCGTGAGACCTATGTAACCTAAGCTCTGATACCAAGCTTTCACGACCCAAATCCCAAACCCGGTCGAGATGGCGCCTCTCGTGAAGACAAGGCCAGCCAATTCAAACTATAACTCATTTTAAGCAGTTAATTTGACAAGAGAACAACACAAACATTGTTTAATAGAAGTCATTTGCGGAAAAATATAGCGAACCAACCCGACTACAGCCCAAACCGGGGTGTCACAAAGTCATGAGCAACTAATGAAATCCTAATAACAAAATTACTATTACAATATCTCTGGCACAAATAGTTGGAGAAAGCGGAAACAACAAGAATAAAGAGATACGGGGCTGCGGACGCCAACAGCTACCTCGTAGTCTCTAAATCACCGCTCTGATAGTCGTAGTCAATGCCTCGAAGCGGAATCAATAACGCCTGAATCTGCACACATGGTGCAGGGAGTAATGTGAGTACTTCCAACTCAGTGAGTAATAATCACAAATAATGGCGGAAAGCAGAAACTACACACAAGCACAAGGCAATCCATATTGAAGCAATAAAACATCATTAAAACAGTAAATCGGTGAGAATCAAGTAGAAACTCCTTTCAACAGGTGAAACATCTGAGTCTTTCAAGTAGATGACGTGAAGTAAAACAAAACATTTAAAACCGCCCCTCGGGCTCAGTATCCTTTTAAAAACAAACACGCCCCTCGGGCAATATCATAAAATAGTATCAGCCCCTCGGGCATATCACATGGTACAGTATCAGCCCCTCGGGCGTATCACAACACAATATCAGCCCCTCAGGCTATATATAACATCACAATGGGTACCCTGCGCTCACTGGGGGTGTTCAGACTCCGGGAGGGGCCCCTAACGGCCCAAGAGTAATATCATATCTCGTGGCGGCGTGCCACCCGATCCCATTTACATTATATCTCGTGGCGGCGTGCCACCCAATCCCATTTACATTATACCTCGTGGCAGCGTGCCACCCGATCCCATTTTACATTATATCTCGTGGGGCGTGCCACCCGATCCCATTTTACATTATATCTTGTGGGGCGTGCCACTCGATCCAATTTACATTATATCTCGTGGTGGCGTGCCACCCGATCCCATTTACATTATATATCATGGCGGCGTGCCACCCGATCCCATTTACATTATACCTCGTGGCGGCGTGCCACCCGATCCCATTTACATCATTTAAAATGTCATTCAAATCTCAAAACTGAGTAAAAGTAACTGAGTTGTAAAACAGTGGAAAACAACATGTCTGAGTTCAAGTATGAATCAAACAGTGAGGAAACAATGATAAATACCCCCGAAAGGTTCAAATAACCGGCACGAAGCCCAAATACGGCAATCAGCCCAAATCATGATGATACCAAAAAAGTTTCAATCAAATATGTAGTAAAAATCATCAATCGGGACGGACCAAGTCACAATCCCCAGTAGTAAACGACCCCACGCTCGTCATCGAGCGCGTGCCTCACCTTCAATATAGCACTACGATGTGCAAATCCGGGGTTTCAAATCCTCACAACATCATTTACAATCACTACTCATCTCGAACCGGCTAAATTCTTAGCCCGCGATGCCTTTGCCTTTTGAATTGGCCTTCGCGCACGTCGAACCTATCCAAAATTAGAACTAATATGTCACAATATGCTGGGGTAACAAAGCTCACGCGAAAACAATCAATAAATACTAAGAAATCACGAAATTAGTAAAATCCGAGCCTAGGCCCACTTCTCGAAGTTCAGAAATTTTCACATCAATGGGTTCCTTATCTCCCAACGAGTTCAACCATACAAAAATTATCAAATTCCGACATCAGATTGGCTTTCAAATATTAAATTTTCGTTCTTGGAAGATTTGGTAAAAATCTGATTTTTCTTCCATAAATTCATGGATTCATGATGTAAATGAGAATGGAATCATGATCTATAAAGCAGTTATGATAAAGAACACTTACCTCATTCAAATTTGTGGAAACCCCTCTGAAAATCGCCCAAACCGAGCTCCCCCAACTCTATTTTTGTCACAAATGGCCAAAACCCCCCGTTTTATAGTGTTTTTTCTGTCTCGGGCGCCACAGGTGGCGCCGGTCGCTGCCTGTGGCGCTGGTTCCAGTAGCCACAAAAATCCTGGCGCCATGGGTGGCGCCCCGCGCTACCCTGGGCGCTGGCGATTTTTTCCCTGACACAGAAATAGGCATAACTTTCTCATACGATGCCCGAATTGGACGATTCTTTTTGCTATGACTCTGAAATTTCGATACAGATCTAGTGCTTCAATTAAAACAGAATTTGGAGCCCATTTGCATAATATAATACCACTTATTCTTGAAGAGACGACATTGACACATTCTTGAAATGCCCAAGTTAAACTCCATCAACCATGAAAAATCCATTCGAGGCCCTCGGGACTTCAACCAAATATATCAACAAATCTTAAAACATCATATGGACTTAGTCAAGGCCTCAAATCATATCAAACAACGCTAAATACACGCATCATACCCCAATTCAAACCTAATGAAACTAACAAATTCCAACTTCTACATTCGATGTCGAAACCTATCAAATCGAGTCCGATTGAACTCAAATTTTGCACACAAGTCATAAATGACATAACGGACCTATGAAGATTTTCATAACTAGATTCCGACCCCGATATCAAAAAGTCAACTCCTCGGTCAAACTTTCCAAAAATCTTCTACTTTCCAACATTCGCCAAAATGCGTTGAATTGTCCTACGGACTTCCAATTTCAAATACGGACATACGCCTAAGTACGAAATCACCATACGAAGCTATGTCAACTCTCGGAATTTCATTCTGACCCTCGGATCAAAATCTCGCCTAACAACCGAAAATCGCCAAAATACTAACTCCACCAATTCAAGCCTAATTCTACACTGGACCTCCAAAACCAATTCCGATCACACTCCTAAGTCATAAATCACCTCCCGAAGCTAACTGAACCATCGAAACTCACATCCGAGCCCTCTAACTCATAAGTCAACATCCGGTTGACTTCCAGCTTAAACCTTCATAAAAGAGACTAAGTGTCTCATTTCTTGCCAAACTCACTCCTAACGAAAACTACTCAACTCGATCACATAAAACATGGATAACGAAGCATAATGAGACGGAAAATGGGGAAAACGGAGCGGTAACTCACGAGACGACTAGCCGGGTCGTCCCAAAAACACTAGCGATTAAAGCTCAAACCCAATTAAAGTGCAGTAAATCAGAGTACGAAAAATAACTAAAACACACAATTTTTCCCTACAATCAATGAAGTTATGTACGCATATATTTACGCATGATATGACATTTATACGCACATGCATGACATTATAAATGTTTCTTGATTCACAGAGCTATTCAGACTTACAGGTTGAGTTCTTTACTCCATGTTTCTTTCATGTCTTTTTTATTCTTCTTTTCATGCCTTACATACTTAGTACTTTATATGTACTGACGTCCCTTTTGCTTGGGGACGCTGCACTTCACGCTCGCAAGTCCCGATAGACAGGTTGACACTCCTCCTAGTAGGTTATCAGCTTCGCGTAAGTTGTTGGTGCACTACACTTGCTTCAGAGTTGCCTATTTGGTCAGTATGCTTTGGTATGGGGGGCCCTATCCTGGCCTTTATGACATTTATGTACTCTTTGAGGCTTGTAGACATATGTCATGTATATGGACGATTGTATGGCCTTGTCGGCCTATGTTCTGAGTGTACGAACAAATATTTCGATCGTATAGGCCCGTGTGTCACACTTATAAGTTTCTATATCGTGTTGGGTCGTCCTATGTCTAGTATTCCCTTATGTTTTATTTCGGAAATCTAATGACGGCCCTTCTGGCCCACTTACCCATGATAGTATGATTAGAAATATATGCTAAGTTGGTACTCAGTTAAGTTAGGCACTGGGTGCCTGTCGCGGCCCTTCGATTTAGGCCGTGACACACCCATATCACTCTTGCGCAATCAACAATAGCGAGATGTCACTCTTCTACCCCACATAATTACAACTATGAGATGCCACCCTTATGCTCTATATAAAAACAACCAATCCACACAACAATTCACATGTGCTAACATCACAACGAAATGACATATCAACTCATACCACAAGTTCTCATAGGCCACAACCTTTAAAAAAGAACCAACAATATCAATATTTCCACAACAAATACCCCACAGCTCAAACACAATGTGTATAGAATCTCAATAATAACAAAAGGACGGGAAATTAACTCAACAATGAACAAGCCCCCCTCCCTACCCCTTAAACACAACTTCAATTAATTGATTAATGACTTTCAATAATTTCAATTCAATTAATTGCTTAAGGATAAACTCGATAATGAAGGTATTTTCATGAAATGATAAACGTGGGATTCTAGTGCGTGAAATAGGCTAATAATGAAAGAGATGGCATGAACTAGCAACTACATCTAAATACATGTGAATAACCAGGCAACAAAGGGATACCATGTAACAACAATTTCAAATAAAGCATGTGAAAGTAAACATGAAAAATAAAGGATATAACATGCTCTAACGATTTCAAATAAATATATGACAGAAGCCTAAGAGTCTAAACTAGTCAATTTCCACATATAAACCCGAGTACATACTCATCACCTCGCGTGCACGGCTTTCATATAACAAAAATAGCATGAACAACTCAAATCATTAGGGATAGTTCTCCCAAACAAATTTAGGTAAGATATTTATCTCAAAGAAGCCAAATCAATACTCTAAAATGACCTTCTCGTATGAAACAAACCTCCATACGACTCAAATCTAGTAAATATAACTCAATATCATAAATACAAAATGAGGGAAAATAATTCTGGATAATAAAGCTTTGATTTTTAATTAAAACTAAAAAGCCAACTCAAAAAGTCAACCCCAGGCTCGCACCTCGAAACCCAAGAAAACTCGTAAATCCGAACACCCGTTCTGATACGACTTTAACAATACTAAAATTATCCAATTTTGACATCAAATTGGCCTTTAAAACCTCATTTAACTTTTTTTGAAAGTTTTTATAAAAACCCCAATTTTCTCCAACTCAAATCACTATTTTAATGACAAAATTAAAAATGGAATCATGAAATATAATCAAATCCAGGTGAAGAATACTTACCTAAATCCAAAGCATAAAAATTCCCTCCAAAATTGCTTAAAACCGAGCTCTCTAACTCATAAAGTGATAAAATATCAAAAGCCACTGAAATAGAGTACTTTATATTCTGCCCAGTGAATTATACATCGCTATCGCGGAACATCTCTCGCGATCGTGAAGAACATAAACTTCACTGTAACCACCCGACTGGTTGTTTTGAGAATTACCGTTATGTTCGGTGGCTTGAGGTCTCAAGCAGCTTTGTGTTATGTATTATGGCTGGCGCGTGTGGCCGGGTTCGATTTTCAGATGATTCGGGGATTGTATTTTGAAGAATGATTCTTGTTTTAGAAGCTTAAGTGGCTAGAGTAGACCGAAGTTTGACTTTTATGTACATGACTCTGGAATATTATTTTGATGATTCCAATAGCTTCGTATGGTTATTTTGGACTTAGGAATATGTCCGAATTTGAATTTGGAGGTCCGTAGGTTGATTTGATGCATTTTGGCGAAAGTTGGAAAGTTGAAGGTTTGGAGGGTTGAGAGGTTTGACCGGAAGTTGACTTTATTGATATTGGGTTTGAATTTTGATTTTGGGAGTTGGTATAGCTTCGTTGTGTCATTTGGGACTTGCATGCAAAATTTGACTTCATTCCGAGTTGATTTGATATGATTCGGTGCGAGTTGTAGAAGTTGAAAGTTTATAAGTTCATTAAATTTGATTTGAGGTGCGATTCATAGTTTTGGTATTGTAGAAGTCTGCATTATGTTTTGGGACTTATTGGTATGTTCGGACGGGTCCCGGGAGGCTCGGGTGAGTTTTAGATAGGTTTGGGTTGCGTTGCGCTCGTTTTTGATGTTTTAACGTCGTTTCTTCAAGAATAAATTGTATCACATTAAGAAAATAAGCTCCAATTTCTGTTTTTATTAAAGCGTTAGATCCGTATTGTAATTACGGAGCCATAGCAAAAAGAATTATCAAATTTGGACATCGTATGAGGAAGTTATGCGCATTTTAGTATTGGAGAAGAGAGTTGGTGCTAGTGCTTCACATATGTGAAGTTGGGTCCGCATCTGCGACCCCACAGGTGCGAGAAATGGTCAGCAAAAGTGGAAATGACAGTTGAATGTGCAGGTGCGGACTTTTTGGGCGCAAAAGCGAAAAATGCCTGTGTATAAAAAAATCAGACTGCATTCTTTTGGTATTTTGAGCATATGTTGAGTTCGAGAGCTCCGATTAAGGTGATTTTTGTGGCGTTCTTCTTGTATTTTCATGGGGGTCAGTAGCTAATCTTAATTTTTGTATTTTAACATTAATCCAGTAGTTCGTTTTTTAGCAATCCACTAGGCAAAGTGGCTAGTGCTAGTTTTTTGTATATTAATGATTAAAAAAATTACAAATACATTGTCATGCGTCCTCACATGATGGAATTTGTAGAGTACATAATACCTATTACCATATTTGAGCATAGATTCTCAAATTTGGCATTACAAATTGATCTAGTATTTAACTTTGACCAAGTATAATCAAACATGAATGTTATGAAAACTAGCCCTTTGAAAGTCTTAAACTTGTAAGAGGAAATTCTCCAAAATGAGATCGTGACCTTCATGAACCATGGCATTAGAATTGCACAGATAATGTGGCTGATCAGTGTATAGTTCCTGATCAATTGCATTGTCCATTTCACTTCTTGTGTGTCATACTTCATGTCTTTTATCCTATCGTGTGTATTTGAAGAAACCAACAGTTTTCCTTGTCTAGCTGTTGATCTACGCTTGCTTTGTTCCTTCCTCTTTGTGTGTAGCATCTTAGAGGGAGTCGTTGAGCACGTAAAACTAACAAGTTTTTGCACAAACTCCATTTTTGTTGCTTTTATTCCCATGATTCCATGTAGTGGAAAGCGCTTGGTGTTGTGATTCTGTATGTACCACTACTCCATCCCAGTTTCTACCAATTCTGTTATAGCTCTTCTTTGTGGATATCTTTATCCTTGTGATATCTAACATTCCCACATGCACGAGACTCCACTGTCCAGGAATGAACAACCTTAGTCTCAAACATGTGTGTGACCTTCCAATATAATTTGTTAGCATCATTGTCTGTAACTTATCCTGATCTATTATATTAATGAAATATATTAAAGATTGAAGTCTTAATGCATCCATAAGATCCTTATCTGCAGCCAAAAAATAGTGCATAAAATGGTCGCACATATACAACCACAGTGCATTATGTCCAGTGGTTGTGTTTCTTTTCCCATAGCTGCTGCTTTCATTCTAGCTGACAACTGCTTTACAAAGTGATAAAACCACACTATGAATCCCATATAAAATATAATGTATGTGTACAGTATCTATTCCTGCAAAAAAGAACACATTGTTAAGTAAAAACTGTACCATCTTATTCTCCTCCCTTAGGAATCGAATAACATGGCCATTGATTCCTCCTTGTATATTCATTCTCCTACTAGTTCAACCCCTCATTATTGCCTTAAACTCCTCCACATGTGTATTTACTCCCCAAGGTACAACTCCTCCACTTTTAATAAATGTTCGCACATACACCAAAACTGAGCATTTCCAGTAACATCCATGTGTTTGTTACTACATTTGTTCATCCTCTTTTGAGCATTCTTCTTGATAGTCCACAACCAAAAACCATACACACCTTCTTCTTGATAGAGTGGTGATGTCCTCCACATTGAGTAATCATAGCACTCTTCACTGTACAGTAGTTGTATGTTGTAGGTCATCATATGATCGGCGCATAACTCACTGTCATTACCTAATTGTATTTGAATTGTGATGCTATAGCTTATTCCATTTTCCTGTTGCATCCAATAGCATCCCATCTAGTGTAACAACATCGTTAGTGTGTTGCTCGAAATTCAAAGCAACAAGACTACCGAAACAGTCCAGTTTCTCGTTTGCTAATCCTTGCAGTCCATTGATATCCTCCAGCTCCCTGCTTGTGCCTATCCTTTCCTCACCTTCAACGGAATGCGCAGTTAATACCACCCATTGAAGGGGAAGCAAATAGGTCATTCTCACAGTAAAATGTCCTGCAAAATAGGGGAAAAGGTTAGTTATAAAACAGGATACTATGCTCTCCTCCCATAGGATTTGAGCATAGTATTGCCTACAGCTTCCTCTCCTCCATCCTCTCTTTATATCGATAGCTATATTCGAGCAACCTTCACCCTCAAGTATGAACATTGTAGTTTATATGTGTTCACTATCCTTCGCCCATGTGTATCCAGTTGTGTGAAAAGGTGAGCTTCAATATCACCCACATCTAGAGCATGGTTAGCTAAATGATCTGCTAAACTGCGCTGCCCTCCCTCAATGTATGTGAGATGCTAACATTACACCCCTCCATAAAACTTTTGATCTTTTCAACATGCCCATCCATAATCCAAGGGGATACCCATGCTCCCTCCAACACCTTCTTCATTAGGAAGGAGTCTGTTTGTAGCATAGCATGAGTGTGGTGATGACTTACACAGTATGTCAAAGCTTCCACGATAGCTACTACCTCAGCCTCATTGTTTCTAGTGTCTCGTATTTCCTTACCACGTGCATAAATTACATCTCCTTCCTCATCCCTCAAAACAAAGCCTATCGAGCTTCTTCTTGGATTTCCCCTAGAAGCTTCATCCGTATTTACTTTTATCCATCCAAGTGTAGGAATATCCCATATTACTTTTGTCACCTTCAAATCTGGAGTAAAGTGTTCCATCACTTGAAGTAAGTCTGACCATTTTTGGGGCACGTTTTGTCGGCTAAGCTTTCATACTTTCACAAGAGCTTGTAGTGTAGTAGATACTTGGTAAATCACCCTATTGATTGTGACCTCCTCTCCATGCTTATAGCTATTACGTCTCTTCCAATGCTCCCATACAATGATAGCAGGCAGTGCTTGGAGAATTGGCTGAAGCCTTGTGACAACCTTGACTGTCGAGAATTTCACAATCGCATGATGCAATGTCAAACCTTCCATCCTTAGTCCTGCATTTGTTAAGAAATAGGTCCATACTCAAGTGGCTGCAAATGATTTAAAGAACAAGTGTGTTGATGATTCCTGATCTGGTTGAGCACAACACCAGCATTTCGATGGCATGAAATATCTCAGTCATCTCATCCAGTCATCTAAAGGTAACTTTGCTTCCCAAACCTTCCAAATGAAGAATGCTATTTTAAAAGGCAATCCTTTTACCCACATTTTACTGTAGGCCATCGCGGAATAATTCCTTGTCCTCAAATATCCCAAGCAGACTTCACACCGAATTCTCCTCTAGTTTCCAACATCCAATATGGTTTATCTAAGACATCAAGTGCTACTAGAAATTTAATGTTCTCCAATATATGTACAACATACTCCTCAAGCAAGACCTCCATCAATCTGTCAACATCCTATGCACCATCTTGCACAACATCATGTACAATATTACGAGAATCGTCAATTACAAAATCTGGAGGTGTGATAAAATACAGTGCTCCCAGCCTTGTCAAGTTTTCATACCAAAAGAGAGAAGATCCCATTTTTGGATGCCACACGATTTGATGTTCAATAAGATCTCTGCATTCGAGCATTCGTTTCCACACCTGTGATCCACGACGCCACGGAAAAATAATTTGATTAAGCTTCTTACGATACTTTTGACTCATGAAAGAGCTGTAAAAGCTTGGCTTTGTTCTAAACTTCGACCATAACTTACAAAATAAAGCTTTGGAGATATCATGAAGAGATCTAAAAGAAACCCCTTCCTCTTCACAAGGCAGGAACAATTTGTCCCAAGCTGTCCAACGTCTACTATTTGCACCCACTGCACTACTCCAAAAAAAATTGAGCAAACATCTTATGTAACTTGTTTATGACGTTTGAAGGGAGATTGAGTGCTGAAAGTAGATGGATTGGCATACTCTGCAAAACATGAGAAATCAATATAGCTCTTACTCCAATTGATAGCAACTTACCTTTCCAAGATTGTAGTTGATCCATGACTTTGGTGATGAGGCCTTGGTAATGATCCATCTTTCTTCTACTATAAAAAATAGGGCATCCTAGGTAGTTAAATGGGAAGTCCTGCCTGCTAATACCAGTAATCCTCTTAACCTTGTTCACCACCTCCAAAAGAGTACAATGATGCATGTATACCGCATATTTTGACTTATTAATCAGCTGACCAAAGGCAGATTCATAGGCATATAAAAATTCCATTACCAATTAAAAAGAAATAGAATCTGAAGAGGAGAAAATAATATTGTCCTCGGCATATGCAAGATGGTTGATTTTAGGTCTCCATTTAGGCAATCCAAACCCGCAGAAATACAAATTCAAATGTAATGCATTCAATCCTTTTGATAGTGCTTCAGCTGCTAGGATGAAAAGAGTAGGAGATAATGGATCTCCATGCTTAATTCCTATTGTTGACTTGAAAAAACCATACGGTTTTTTATTTATCAACACAAAATACCAATATTTTGATATGATGCCAAACACCAAACCTCTGAACCTCTTTCCAAACCCCATCTTCCTCAATACCTTAGTCAAGAAAAGCCAAGATAATCGATCATAGGCTTTAGATATGCCTAACTTGATCACCACATTAGGACCTGCCTTAGTCCTCATTCTAATATCTGTAACTATCTCCTGTGTTAACAACACATTTTCAACAATACTTCTCCCCTTAACAAAATATCCGTGTTCATCTAATATTAAATTAGGGAGCATACTAGCAAGTCTTTCATTGATAACCCTAGAGAAGACTTTATTAACGAAACTGCTAAGGCTAATCGGCCTCATATCAGAGTAACTAGTCACCTTCTTCTTTTTAGGTAATAGTACCAAGTTTGTGTGTGTCACAAACTTTGGTAAATGCTGACCATTGAAGAATGCCCTCACCATATCGTATATATCATCTCCAATAGTATCCCAGCATGCGTTAAAGAAGCAACCAGTGAATCCATCAGGTCCCACTGCACTCTCACCATTAAGCCCCAAAACAGCATCTTGCACTTCTATTTTCGTAGGCTGCCTCATGAGATTTTCATTCTGTTCATTTCTTACCATGAGTCGCACATGATCAAGTATCCCAAATGCTTCAGGAACCTTATCCTCGTCAAATCGTGCAGTAAAAGATTTCACTCCTTCTTCTGCCATGGTTTCAGTATCATCAATCTAATTGCCCTTGCTATTTGTAATTCTCTTCAGTTCTAGCCTTTTCCTTCTTCCATTGACTTGAGCATAAAAAACATTTGTGTTCCTGTCTCCATCTTTGAATCATGAAATTCCCGACTTCTGCTTCCAAAATTCCTCCTCTAAAGCTAGGTATCTTATTAATATTTAACTATTTTTATTACATTTAGTAGTTTGAAATAAACTAATATTTTTATTTATTAAATCATTCTTTATTTTAGATATGTAGCCAGCATGCTGTTTACTCCATCAATTCCAACTTATACGATTTTGTTTGACTAACCACAAAGTAAAAGAAAAAAGACAACATATAGTCTAAAATAAACCATAAACATTTGTGTGAATGTGAATAATCTCACTAAAAATAAATGGGAAAGGTTAAAGTTAAGTGCTTCTAAATAAGAAGTATGACATTATTTTTAGTACAAACTAGTAGAGAGAAATGACACATAAATTAGGATAGAAAGAGTATAATTTTAAGATTTTATCTTAACTAAATCATTCATTAAATGAATCAAAGTAATACAACTATAATTCTTTCAAACAATATAGTAAGCCAAAGCATAAAAACTTCTAATCGAAAAATTATTAGAAATTTATGGGTGCAATATTCCTAATTGCCTACACAACTAAATCATACATTTTTCTAGAGCAGTTAACTAACAAAGATAACCCATAAAATTGCATTTTTTATTCCATGACAAAGCCAATACAAGAGACACGAGAGATTATTATCCATTTAACTAAATATATAGGATCAACATTCATCATTTTCAAGTATTTATGGCTTTTTTGTAACTTTATTTTATAATTAAACTATATTTATTTATAATATTTATATAATTTTAATAACTTTTTATACTAATTAATAAATACAAAAGTAATGCGTGTACCCTAAAGACTAATAACTGAAAAGTCACAATTAATTCTTATGATTTAAGACCTTTTAAGTGGATATAGATAGATTTGGCTTTGCTTAAAGAAAAGACTTCTTTTTCCTACTAACAAAACAATTTTAAAAAAAAGAAAGAAAATAAAAGCTTCACAATTAAGTTTACACCATAGAAATTTATCAAAAGGAAAAAATAATTATCTTTTTGCATTGAGGAACCAATAAAACTCATTATAGTTATTAGCATCAATTCATACACATACGTCAAATCTTTTCCGAGAAGAAACTCATTATTAGTCAAAAATCAATTGGTGAACTCAATGGACAATATAAAAGTATAAACATTTAATTAAATATTCACACACATGTACGGAATTGTTACGATCCAAAATCTCACATGTCGTGATGACGCCTATCGCAATACTAGGCAAGCCGATAATTCACAAATAACCATGCAACTCTAATTTAAAACATACTGAAATAAGCTAAAATAGAAAAAATCTCATAATTAACTGATAAGAAAATACCACGACTCAATAAAAAATCCCCCAAAATTCGGGTGTCACTAAGTACACGACCATCTAAATGACAACTTAGTCTAAGTGCTAAAACATCGTCTAGAATGATAGAAAAGTACAAGTAAACTGAAAAGAAGGAGAGTCAAGGTCTACCGATGCCAAGGCAGCTACCTCGATAGTCTCTAAGCAACTGATGCCCCAATCTAGCACCCGTCGTGTCCAGAAGTACATGGATCTGCCCGCAAAGTACATAGTGTAGAATGAGTACAACCAACCCAATGTACTCTATAAGTAACAAGACTAACCTTGGGCTGTAAGTAGTGACCAGTTTAACAGGTACAGTCCAAATACAGATTTTTAACAGTATAAAAATGTAGACATGCTTCCAAGTTTAAATGCTCATGCACTTGTGGCACGGGGTTTTGGCGATATTCTAGTTGATTCGTACGGATTCGCATAATATTATCACCTTTTATTTTTATGTAATACTCATTATGTATGTACCCGTGATTTTAATGCTGGAAATTTCCTTACTTAATAAAATTTATGATTTTGAAAGTAATAAAATGAATAATTAACGTGATAAATCACCGTTGGCTTGCCTAATGGCGACGTTGGGCGCCGTCATGACCTATAGTGGGTTTTGGGTTGTGACAGCTTGGTATCAGAGCTCTAGGTTCACTTGGATATAAGGAGTCATGAGCGAGTCTAGTAGAGTCTTGCGGATCGGTACGGAGATGTTTGTACTTCTCTTCGAGAGGCTATAGGGCTGTTAGGAGTACTTCCCTTCTTGATTCCTCATCGTGTGATTTGATTCCATTAAAGCTTATGCCTTAATTTCCTTCCTACTCAATCTTATCCGACGTGGAGCGCTTGTTTCCAATTTGGCATCCAGGAGATGTACTGGTACTGTAGATGTGGATGTTTCTCCCTGCCTATTCGAGCGAGTTATTATCATCGTCGTGTGGATGGGGGTTCTGTCGTTTCAGCCTTGTATCAGTATTGCCTATGGTTTTGAGGTTATGCACATATTGTTGTGATGTTAGTGCGTTGTTATCGTGTTGGGTTATTGTGAATGGTAGATTGCTCATTTATGGGTC
>MCJB01048200.1:51143-64904 GCA_002018475.1 Nicotiana obtusifolia | reverse complement strand
AATGAAGCATTTGAAACATCATTCGCAAACAGTAAACCAGTGAGAAATTCAAGTAAAATCTCCTTTCAGACGGTAAAATCATGTAAAGTAAAACATCGCCCCTCGGGCTATATATATCAACAAATCCGCCCCTCGGGAAACATCATAAAAACAGTACTAGCCCCCTCGGGCTCAAATCTCAGAACAACATCCGTCCCTCGGGCTATCACAAGGAACAACATCAGCCCCTCTGGCTATCACACGACACAACATCAGCCCCTCGGGCTATCACATGAAACAACATCAGCCCCTCGGGCTATAATTCACATCACAATGGGTACCCGTACACCGGGAGGGGCCCCTTACGGCCCAAGCGCAATATCAAGCCACCTCGTGGCACATATCTAGGCCCTCGGCCTCGTGTGAATCACAAGACACCTCGTGGCACATAAAGTATCTCAGGCCCTCGGCCTCATATCAATCACAAGCCACCTCGTGCCACATAAAGTATCTCAGGTCCTCGTCCTCATATCACTCAGTAAAACCTCACTTCTGGCCCTCAGCCGCACTCAGTCAGAAAATCATCACAAGCCCCTCGGGCATAGTAAATAATAGTTCTCATCCCAAAAACTTCATTAAAATATTATTTAAGTCTCAAAACTGAGTAAGAGCGGCTGAGTTGTAAAATAGTAAAAACAGCGTGACTGAGTTCAAGAAATAAGTCAAAAATAGTGAGGAAACAGTGATAAAGGTCCCCGAAGGGTTCAAATAATTGGCACGAAGCCCAAATATGGCAATCAACCCAAATCATGATGATAACAAATAAGTTTCAGTCAAATACATAGTAAAATAATCAATCGGGATGGACCAAGTCACAATCCCTAGTAGTTAAAGACCCCACGCTCATCGTCGAGCGCGTGCCTTACCTAAATATAGCACTACGGTGTGCAAATCCGAGATTTCAAACCCTCAGAACATCATTTACAATCACCTGTCACCTCGAACCAGCTAAATCCCTAGCCCGCGACGCCTTTGCCCTTCGAATTGCCCTCCACGCGCATCGAATCTATCCAAAATCAGAACTAATATGTCACAATGTGCTGGGGTAACGAAGCCCAATCGAAACCAATCGGAAAATACCAAGAAATTATGAAATTAGCAAAACCCGAGCCCCGACCCACTTCTCGAAGCTCAGAAATTTTCACATCAACGGGTTCCTTATCTCCTAACGAGTTCAACCATAAAATTTATCGAATTCCGACATCGGATTGACCTCCAAATCTTTAATTCTAAACTTAAGAATTTTTCACAGATTTTTCACTTAAATCACTAATAAAATAATAGATATAGAGATATACTAGGGTAATTTGACAAAGGTTGAGTTAGGAACACTTAATCCGATGTTTCCTTTGAAAGTCTCCCAAAAATCGTCTCGAAATTAGCTTCAATCCGAGCTCTATAGCTCCAATTATGCTTAAGATGGCTGGAATCCCCTCCTTTAAGAATTTGTCCAAGAAAGTCTACTTTGGATATAGTTTTGATGTTGATTTTGCTGTGATTTAGGGTGTTTTGGAGGTGTTTCTCTTAGATGGTGTTTTTGCGTGGCCAATGGGTACTGGTTTCTATTTATACAGGGTCAAAAATCGGAACAAAACGCACCATTCGGGTAAAAAATGCGACCGCATTTTGACGTTAATTTTTGTCTTGAAATCTGTCTTGGTATGTGATTTCAATGTACGATATGGGGTCCGCATATTAGAAATGCAACCGCATTTCATACCGCATTTCTGACATGGATCTTGTCCAGAAATCTGTCTCGATCTGCGGTCTCAGTGTGGTGGATATGCGGTCCGCATTGTGGAAATGCGACCGCATTCCTGACCGCATTCTTGACGTCATTCTTTGCCCAGAAAATTGTCTGGGTTTGCGATCTGGGTGTGTGGTTTGCGGCTCGCATACAAGGTTTGCGATAGCATAGCCTGTTTTGCGATGCCTCTTTGTTCTCTTACAAAATTACAAACTTTTCTGGTTTTTCTGCAACTTTTCAAGGACAAAATAGTCCGTTTAACCACCCTAAACTCTCCCGAGGCCACTGGGACCTCAACCAATTATGCCAACATATCCCATAGTATTATTCAAACTTGTTGGCACCTTAGAAACGCTCAAAACAACCCCTCAACACCAAATTCACGTCGGATTCAAGCCTAGGAATTTCAAAATCTTCTAAGTTACTCTTTTAATCAAACACCCAATCAGACCATGTCGGAATGACATGAAATTTCACACACACATTCCAAAGAACATAACGAAGCATAATAAGGTAGAAATGGGGAAAACGGAGCAGTAACTCATGAGACCATTGGCCGGGTCGTCACATTCTCCCCCACTTAAACAAACGTTCGTCCTCGAACGAGTCAATAAACGTAACTGAAGCTTCAAATAGGTGAGGATATCTGCTCCGCATCTCATGCTCAGTCTCCCAGGTAGCCTCCTCACGGGTCGACCTCCCCACTGCACTTTCACTGAAGCTATATCCTTTGACCTCAACTTCCGAACCTGAAGACCCAAAATCGCCACTGGCTCCGCATCGTAGGTCAAATCATCGTCCAACTGAATTGTGCTGAAGTCCAATATATTAGACGGATCCCCAATATACTTCTGAAGCATAGAAACATGAAATATTGGGTGTAAACTCAACAGGCTGGGTGGCAAAGCAAGCTCATAAGCCACCTCCCTAATTCTCCGAAGCACTTCAAATGGCCCAATGAACCTAGGACAATTTTCCTTTCTTCCCGAATCTCATAACACCCTTCATGGGCGAAACCTTCAGCAAGACCTTCTCACCAACCATGTAGGACACATCTCGGACATTCCTATCGGCATATCTATTCTACCTCGACTGCGCTGTACGGAGCCTCTCCTGAATTATTTTCACCTTCTCTAGAGCATCCTGAACCAAGTCAGTCCCCAATAGCCTAGCCTCGCCGGGCTCGAACTAACCAACCGGAGATCTACACCGCCTCCCATACAGAGCCTCATACGGAGCCATCTGAATACTTGACTGGTAACTGTTGTTATAAGAAACTCTGGAAGCGGTAGGATCTCATCCCATGAACCTCCGAAATCAATGGCACATGCACGTAACATGTCCTCCAGTATCTGAATTATATGCTCGGACTTTCCATTCGTCTGAGTATGAAAAGGAGTGGTCAACTCCACCTGAGTACCCAACACTCTCTGTAAGGCTCTCCAAAACTGTAAGGTAAATTGAGTAACTCTATCTGAAATAATAGAAACCGGAACGCCATGCAGCCGCACAATCTCTCGGATATAAATCCTTGCCAACCGTTCTGAAGAATAGGTAGTACACTCAGGAATGATGTGTGCAGACTTGGTCAGCCGATCCACAATCATCCAAATGGCATCGAACTTCTTCAAAGTCCGTGGGAGTCCCACAACAAAGTCCATAGTAATCTACTCCCACTTCAACTCGGGAATAGCCATCTGCTGAAGCAAGTCACCCAGTCTCTGATGTTCATATTTTACCTACTGTCAGTTGAGACACCGAGCTACGAATCCCACAATATCCTTCTTCATTCTTCTCCACCAATAGTGTTGCCTCAAGTCCTGATACATCTTCGCGGCACCCGGATGAATGGAATACCGCGAGCTATGGGCCTCCTCTAGAATCAACTCCCGAAGCCCATCCACATTGGGTACACAAATCCGGCCCTACATCCTCAACACTCCATCATCGCCGATGGTGACATCTCTAGCATCATTATGCTGAACTCTATCCCTAAGGACAAGAAAATGCGGATCGTCATATTAGCGCTCCCTGATGCGATCATATAACAAAGACCGAGAAACCACACAAGCCAACACCCGGCTAGGTTCCGAAATGTCTAATCTCACAAACCTATTGGCCAAGGCTTGAACATCAACTACAAGGGGTCTCTCCCCAACTGGAATGCATGCCAAACTCCCCATACTCACTGCCTTTCGGCTCAAAGCATCGGCCACCACATTGGCCTTTCCAAGATGATACAATATAGTGATGTCGTAATCCTTGAGCAACTCAACCATCTCCGCTGCCTCAAATTAAGATCCTTTTGCTTGAACAAATTGTGAAGGCTGCTATGATCAGTAAACACCTCACAAGATACGCCATACAAGTAATGCCTCCAAATATTCAATGCATGGACTATGGCAGCCAGCTCCAAATCATGCACGGGGTATTTCTTTTCATAGGGCTTCAACTAACGAGAAGCATAAGCAATAACTCTACCCCCCTGCATCAATACATAACCAATCCCAACTCTCGAAGCATCACAATGCACAGTATATGCACCTGAAGCTGATGGCAAAACCAATACTGGAGCTGTGGTCAAGGCTGTCTTGAGCTTCTGAAAGCTCTCTTCGCACTCGTCCGACCATACAAAAGGAGCACCCTTCTTAGTTAATTTGGTCAAGGGTGATGCAATGGATGAGAATCCTTGGACAAACCGGCGATAATAGCCTGCCAACCCAAGGAAACTACAAATCTCTGTGGCTGAGGACGGTCTAGGCCAACTCTAAACCGCCTCTATCTTCTTTGGATCAACCTGTATACCCTCGCTGGACACTACGTGCCCCAAGAAAGCAACTGAACCAAGCCAAAACTCACACTTAGAGAATTTTGCATACAGCTTCTCCTCCCTCAATCTTTGCAATACAACTCGCAAATGCTCCGCATGCTCCTCTTGGCTACGCGAGTACACTAGAATATCATCAATGAATACAACTACAAACGAATCTAGATAGGGCCGAAATACATTGTTCATCAACTGCATGAACGCCGTTGGGGCATTGGTTCGACCGAAAGACATAACAAGAAACTCATAGTGACCATATCTAGTTCGGAAAGCAGTCTTAAGAATGTCTGAATCCCTAATCTTTAACTGCTGATAACCCGAACGGAGATCAATCTTGTAAAACACTCGCGCTCCCTTAAGCTGGTCAAACAAATCATCAATGCGAGGCAAAGGATACTTGTTCTTGATTGTTACCTTGTTCAATTGCCTGTAATCAATGCACATTCTCATTGTGCTATCCTTCTTCTTCACAAACAGAACCAGTGCACCCCAAGGTGACACGCTAGGCCGAATGAACCCCTTATCTAGGAGTTCCTGAAGTTGCTCTTTCAATTCCTTCAACTCTGCTGGTGCCATACGATACGGTGGAATACAGATGGGCTGAGTGCCCGGCACCAGGTCAATACCAAAATCAATATCCCTATCCGGTGGCATGCCCGGCAGGTCTGCGAGAAATACATCAGGAAAATCCCTCGCAACTGGGATACATTCAATGCTTGGTGTCTCAACTCCAACATCCCTCACAAACGCTAGGTATGAAAGACAACGCTTCCAAACTATACGCTGGGCCTTCAAGAATGATATCACACTACTAGGAATGTAATCCGTCACGCCACGCCACTCGATTCGCTGCACATCCGGCATAGCCAAGGTGACGGTCTTAGCATGACAATCTAGAATAGCACGATACGAAGATAACCAATCCATGCCTAAAATGACATCAAAATCCACCATGCTCAATAGCAATAAGTCCACTCGTGTATCCAGACCCCCAATAGTCACTACACATGACCGATACACAAGGTCTACAACAACAGTATCGCCCACCGGGGTAGACACATAAACAGGTAAAGAAAGAAACTCTCGGGTCGTACCCAAATAATGAGCAAAATATGAGGACACATATGAATAGGTGAAACCGGGATCAAATAATACAGAAACAATACCTGTAATGACGGCATCTGAGGCACTAGCCTCTGTCCTGCCTGGAATAGCATAGAATCGAGCCTGGCCATCGCCTGATCGACCTCCCCCTCTGGGACGACCCCTGGCTGCCTGACCTCCACCCCTAGCTGGTTGGGCGGGTGGTAAGGTAACTGGAGTAGAAGTCGAGGGCTGACCCCTCTGCTGGGATGATCTAGCACCACGATGAGGACACTGCCTCCGCATGTGGCCCATCTTGCCACACTCATAACAACTTCCTGGTGCTGGAGAAGAGGAATGAAGGGAAGCTCTCACAATGGAGTGTCTAGCAGGTCCACTCGGCATAGAAGGACCCTGCACTGACGGAGCACGAGCTGGGAGGGCGCTGAGTGATGACTGGCCCTGCTGTAACCCATGATAACCAGGACCTGTAGATGCCCCACGGTACTCTTGACGGGCTGGCTGGGCAGGCCTGAAGGAACGACCTCTACCCTGCTGAAACTGGCCTCTCGAAGGAGCACCACTGTAACTGCCTGATCCTCGAGGACTCTTAGCCTCCCTCTCCTCTCGCTCCTGACGGCGAACCGTCTCAATCTCGCGAGCTATATCTACCACCTCGTCGAAAGTAGCGCCCAACACTCTCTCCCTGGTCATAAGAATACAGACATGATAGTTAAGGCCATCCACAAACCTCCTGATCCTTTCACGATCAGTCGGAACCATCCAAACAGCATGACGAGCCAATTCAGAAAACCTTGACTCGTACTGCGACACAGTCATATCCCACTGTCGCAGCCATTCAAACTATCTGCGTAGCCTCTCCTTGTGGGACTGTGGCACATACTTTTCCAAGAATAGAGCGGAGAACTGCTGCCTAGTAAGGGGTGCTGTATCAGCCGGTCTACGCCTCTCGTACGCCTCCCACCTAGTGAAGGCAGCTCCAGTAAACTGAAAGGTGGTGAATGCCACACCACTAGAGTCAAGAATCCCAGCAGTCTGGAGCATTCGTTGACACTTGTCAAGAAAACCTTGGGCATCCTAGCCCTCAGCACCACTGAATGACGGAGGCTAGAGTCTGCCAAACCTCTCAAGACAAGGCTGCTCATCATCTGGCATAAATGGTACCATGAACTCCTAGGCTGGTGCAACCGACTGGGCTGGAGGTGCCCCCGGCATATGAGGTCCCTGCACTGCCTGCTCAGGTGTGCGAGCAGCGGGGGTCTGATTGCCTCCCCCGGCCTGTGAAATAGCTGCTGTTGTGGTGGCTAAAACCGCCTGAGCTAGGCCTGTGGAAACTGATAAGATCAGAGCCAAGGTCTTCTAAAGACCTGGAACAACGATAGGCATAGCTGGTGCCTGAGCCGGTGCCACTGGAGCCTGATCCTGAGCTGGGGCAGCTAGCGGATCAACAGGTGCTGCCTTTGCTGCTCTGCCTCTGCCACGACCACGACCGCGTCCACGGCCTCTGGTGGTCTCAGTGGGTGGCACTGGTGGTTGTCCACCTCGTCCGATATCTCGCATCCTTACCATCTGTGAGAGAATAGGATAACAAAAGTTTTAGAGTTCAGATCAACAAGCTCGCACGACAAGAATTTCAAGAATATGAAGTTTTTCCTAAAAGGTTCTGCAACCTCTCGAAGATAGACACAGACGTCTCCGTACCGATCTGCGAGACTCTACTAAACCCGCTCATGACCCGTGAGACCTATGTAACCTAGGCTCTGATACCACATGCCTTAAGAAATGTTTAGAGCGATTTTGGAATCATGGTGGACAGTGAATAGGTCTACGAATTTTATTTTGAATGGTGAAAGGGGTCTGAAGGCTTCGCTCTTTCGTGTTATCGATGTCCGTTTGGGGTTCCAAGCCTTGGAATAGGTTTGTATCATGATTTATGACTTGAACGTATGTCACGACCCTAACCTCAAACCCGGTCGTGATGGCGCCTCTCGTGAAGACAAAGCCAGCCAATTTAACCAAAATCTCATTTTTAAGCAGTCAATTAACAAGAAAAAAATACAAGCATAGTTTAATAGCAATCATTCGCGGAAAATATAGCTAACCATCCCAACAACAGCCCAAATCGGGGTGTCACAATGTCATGAGCAACTAATGAATCCTAATAGCAAGATTTCTAATTACAATATCTGACACAATTTTTTTGAAGAACATTGGAACAACAAGAAGAAAGAGATACGGGGCTGCGGACGCCAACAGCTACCTCGTAGTCTCTGAATCACCGCCTGGACAGGAGAAATCAATACTCCGGGGCGGAACCAACAACGCCTGAATCTGCACACATGGCGCAGGGAGCAATGTGAGTACTTCCAACTCAGTGAGTAATAAGCATAAATAATGATTGAAAGTAAGAAAACACACAAAGCACAAGGCATTCTATAATGAAGCAATTAAAACATCATTCGCAAACAGTAAATTAGTGAGAAATTCAAGTAAAATCTCCTTTCAACAGGTAAAATCATGTAAAGTAAAACATCGCCCCTCGAGCTATATTTATCAATATATCCGCCCCACGGGCAACATCATAAAAACAGTACCAGCCCCTCGGGTTCAAATCTCAGAACAACATCAGCCCCTCGAGCTATCACATGGAACAACATCAGCCCCTCGGGCTATCACATGGAACAACATCAGCCCCTCGGGCTATCACATGAAACAATATCAGCCCCTCGGGCTATAATTCACATCAAAATAGGTACCCGCGCTCACTGGGGGTGTACAGACTCCGAGAGGGGCCCCTTAAGGCCCAAGCGCAATATCAAGCCACCTCGTGGCACATATCTAGGCCCTCGGCCTCGTATCAATCACAAGCCACCTCGTGGCACATAAAGTATCTCAGGCCCTCGGCCTCATATCAATCACAAGGCACCTCGTGGCACATAAAGTATCTCAGGCCCTCGGCCTCATATCAATCACAAGCCACCTCGTAGAACATAAAGCATCTCAGGCCCTCGGCCTCACATCACTCAGTAAAACCTCAAATCTGGTCCTCGGCCGCACTCAGTCAGAAAATCATCACAAGCCCCTCGGGCATAGTAAAACAATAGTTGTCAGCCCAAAAACATCATTAAAATATTATTTAAGTCTCAAAACTGAGTAAAAGTGGTTGAGTTATAAAATAGTGAAAACAACATGACTGAGTTCAAGTAATAAGTCAAAAATAGTGAGGAAACAGTGATAAAAGTCCCAGAAGGGTTCAAATAATTGGCACGAAGCCCAAATATGGCAATCAGCCTAAATCATGATAATAACAAATAAGTTTTAGTCAAATACGTAGTAAAATCATCAATAGGGATGGACCAAGTCACAATACCTAACAGTAAAAGACCCCACGCTCATCGTTGAGCGCGTGCCTCACCTCAATATAGCACTACGATGTGCAAATCTGGGGTTTCAAACCCTCAGAACATCATTTACAATCACCACTCACCTCGAACCAGCTAAATTCCTAGCCCGCGATGCCTTTGCCCTTCGAATTGGCCTCCACACACGTCGAATCTATCCAAAATCAGAACTAATATGTCACAATGTGCTGGGGTAACTCAGCATCTGTGTCCGTAACCCGTACCAAATGGTAAATACACCACTTGTTAATAATTTTCGTGGCCTTAAAGCATGAAATAAACCTACCCTTCGGCACCACATCCTCCCCCTTCCATTCAATCACTGACTCATTTGGAAATTCAAACCTAACAATTCCGGTTCGACAGCCAAGCTTGGAATAACATGAATAAAGCCAATCCATCCCCATTATTACATCAAAATCAACCATCTCCAATTCAATCAGATTAGCAATGGTGTCCCGACCATTCACCATGACAACATAATCCCTATAGACTCGTGCGGCCACAATAGACTCGCCAACTGGAGTAGATACAGAGAATGGCTCATGAAGTTGTTCCGTTTCTATCCCAAATTCCATAGCAACATAGGGAGTGACATAGGACAAGTTGGAATTGGGGTCAATAAGAGCATAAACATCATGAGATTGGATAGTCAATATACATATGACAACATCTGAAGAAGCCTCTGAACTCTGGCGACCCCTCATAGCATAGAAACGGCTGGGTCCTCCTGAACTTTGTGCACCACCCCTAGTTGCACCACGCCCAGCAGGTGCTGGGGCGACTCGACCTGGAGGAGGTGCTACCGATGTAGTAGCTGCAGAACTGGCTGGTTGTGCTGTACCTCTACCCATGCTCTGGTGAGACGAATGGCAATCCCTCTGAATATGACCCCTCATACCACACCCGTAGCATATGGGCTGCTCCATGTAGCAGGTCCCAAAGTGCATCTTCCCGCGCCTAGGGCATGGAGGCCACTGCTGCTGCTGAACCCTCCCACCAGACCGACTCTGCTGTTAGGATCCCCTATTGCCCTGGCTGGGCCTAAAACGGCTCCACTGCTACTGATTGGTCCCCGATGGCGGTGCATTAACTGAAGACTGAGCAAAAGGCTAGGACGGTCCTAATGACCCTACCCTGAAAGCGGTCCTACCACCACTACCCGAAGTACCATTGAAGTTGCCCGCTGATCGGGCTCTGTTGCTACTCTCTCGCTCCATTCTATTCTGCAGTTTGCGGGTCTCTATGGCTTGAGCAAATGCCACCATCTTACCGTAGTTCATATCAGAATTCAAGGCAGCTGTAGCGGCCTCATTAATAACCAAGGGGCTAAGGCCCTGTAAAGACCGCGCACTCTAGCCTCCATAGTAGGCAACATGTAGATGGTGTATTCTGACAGGCGCGCGAATCTCATATGGTACTCCCATGCACTCATGCTACCTTATTTCAGGTTCTCACTTAGCGGCACGGGCTGACTTAGTCTAGGTAGCCAAGAAATGATCAATAAAAGCATCGGCAAAATCACTCCATCTCGCCGGAGGGCTTCCCTCCTCACAGGAGTCCTCCCACATTTCATACCAAGAATAAGCCACCCCTTTCAGGCGGTAGGAGGCCAACTATGCTCCCTATGTCTCAGTAGCACGCATTACTCAGAGGGTCTTGTGCATCTCGTCAATAATCTTGGGGTCCTCCTTAGGGTCAGTACTTATGAACACTGGAGAGTCCAATTAGAGAAATCAGTTCACCCTGGAACTAGTGCAATCCCCTGGCTGACTAGAAGAAGTGGGTGCTGCATCTGATCTCCGAGCCTGGGAAGCTACTATTTAAGCCAACATCTGTATGGCTCCCTTAAGATCCCCATCGTATACACCGGGATCGGAAGCTGGGGCTAGAGGTAGAATTGGAATATCAGCTGGAGGAATCGTTGCACCCTCAGTAGGTGCAGGAATTGGTGCTGTCTAACCAGGTGTAGTGAAATCAGGCAGTGTAGTAGTCGGGGTAATATTCTCACCCCTTGGTTGTTCACCCGCATCATCAACTAAAGGGTCAACTGCCACTCCTGGGGTGGCATTGGCTCCGTGCCCAGTTCTTACTTTCTTCCTAGGCGCAATATACTGAAAATTAGAGCAATGCACGAGTTAAAGGAGGACCAATCTTACAATCAGCTTTATCGCACGATCTAGATCATCAAAGAAGGGTATTATTCTTAAATTCCCAAGCAGCCTCGTTGTCGACAATATACCGATAAAAAGGACTCTACTAGACACGTCTCCGAGACATCTTAGGACACTTTAGAACCTTAGGCTATGATACCAAGTTTGTCACGCCCCGAACTCGGGCAGCGCGACCGGCGCTCAACCGAGTGAACCTAGCCGAGAAAGCCTGTTAGATTTCCTTCTACCCAAACTCATCCATGAATAAAGAAGAGATGCACTCCATTAATCAAACACTGAAAAGATTTCATTAACAACTCCCATTTCATTTCCATTAGCAGCTTCACTCGTAATTTCCAAAATATTATATTTTAGAGATATAATAAAAAACATGTTCGCCAAGTACCAACATTTCTAGTTCAATTGCCCACATCAAACACCACCCCCAACCTTTTTACGGAGCCTCTAAGTACAACAGAAGAGTAGTGTGGAAGTGCCGGCTACAAGGCCTTGGCTATACCTCAAAATACACAGTACGACATCACATCAGGCCGGGAATAGAGTAGGGCTCACAAAAACCTGCTGAATAGAGGAGTTACTACTGACAAGGACTAAGGGAGCCCGCTGATGAACCTCCTGCATTCATTGAAGATGCAGCGCCCCCGGCAAAAGGGACGTTAGTACATATGGAATAGTACTAGTATGTAAAGCTAAATGTCCTCTTTCAAAATAGAATGCCAATATAAGAAAGAGAAAAACCATAGAAACAACAAGTCACAATAAACAATATCCAAATGCCCAGTTAAAACATTATAATTTTCAAAATGCGAAAATAATATATATTTTTGGTTGGGAGATCATAAGAATCGATATACCACCGTATTTTTAGTATGGATTCCGATCACGCCCGATCGGCTAGGCCATCTCCCCACGAACAATGTGGGTTGACATGTGATGTGAAAGAAAGGTGTTACCAAGCGTAGAACCACCATGTGCGCAACATGGCATCCGATCTCCACCCGATCAGCTTGGCCGCCCTCCCACATATGCCTTGTGGGTTGAATTTTCCAAATCATAACTATTCTCAATCTCATCCCAATTAAAGGGAATAATAACAATCCACTCCTACATCGGCACATGTGGTTTCGGGTATGGGCCTTATGACCCACCCTTCCTCGGTTTACTAATGATACTCCCAAAAACATTTTTGGTTTACACACAAGGAAAATAATAGCACAAATATATTTACCTCATTATCTTTCACATTGTATAAATCTCCACTAGTATTTTCAACCAATCACGATAACAATATTTCCTTGGCTCTTTTGGCCATTCGAAAGATTCTTTATTCAAGGCACAACAGCCGTATTTCAAATTCCACACTTTCATATGTTTCCTTCCATGAACTGTCATAATAAATATCAACATATATATTATTCCAGAAATCACAACTTTATGTTCGTTCGCAATGAAGGCTATAACGGCAATAGATTTCTTTCCGAGAAATGGAGTAAAATAATTGACAATCGAAGTGCAAGTTAATATCATAAACAAGTAGCACATCATTTATCCTTGAAATACTTTTCCCCAAAGAGGGCAATACACAATTTCCCCTCACGAATATGTTAGGACGCAAAGCACATTGAAAATACTTACATAGCGTAGCATTAGTTAAAACAGCCACATATGGGCATGACTTGAGTATATAAGCTTTTAGGCAATTCTATTTTTAAAATAATTTTAGAACAATTGAATCAAATATCATTTCATAAACTTCACACATCATCTTCTTTCATTGGAACCAATAGCCACAAGTATAACTTTCATTCTTGGCACGGTGGCCGCACCTTATATCATCAATCCTCTGATTTCATTTTTAGGCATGTTTAAAGATTATCAACAACACGACATTTTTGATCAACACCTTAAGCGCATTCGCAATAGTCAAGTTTATAAGGAATAATCCAGAACATAAGAATTAGAAACTTGGGCCAACCATACTTGGAACTTACGGGAACATTATGGAATTCGATTCTAAGAGAATGCTTTTTCCAACATACCCCAGTTGAGCTTCCTTAAACTCTAAAATGTTCCGTAAATCTTAGCAACTTCGATCTATTTTAGAAACATAACAAATTGAACCAAAACTTAGGAAGATGATCATGGTTCTAGCTCATTTGAGCATTTTATCAAACACTAGATGTGCATTAAGTTTCCAAGGTCCTCCTATGGTGGATTCATCATCCCACCTCCCCTTATCTACCATTTTTAGCTCAACAATCTTCCTATACCTCTTGATAACACATGCATGCAAAATGAATTCTACACCCAAGAATTTCTTTACTAATTACCTATTTTTAGTTAAATTTCGAAATTGAGAGTTAGCGTGTAGAATCTTACCTCTAGGATGAAGACCTAGTGTGTTTTCCTTGTTAATCTTCAAAGATTTTAGTAGGAATTGAAGAACAAATCGTTGAGAAACCCTCTCCC
>MCJB01048200.1:27871-46375 GCA_002018475.1 Nicotiana obtusifolia | reverse complement strand
AAGGCAAGTCAAGAGGAATCTGAAGAAGTTGGGTCAGCTTAACAGTGGTTTGAATCAGCATAGTAGTAGAAAATGATCGATTCCTTTGATGTAATAGGAGTTTTGTGGCAATACTTTTGGGTTTGATTTAGAGGGATTAAGTTATGATTGCTTGGATATTTTCTAATGAGTTTTGAAGAGTTCATGATTGTTTTGACGACTCGAGGTTGATGTGTTCTTTGGGTAAAGAAGGTTTGTTATGTGTTGTGGTGTTCTTCTGGAATGAGTTAAGTGGGAGTTTTTTCGTTGATGGAGTATTTAACCTATTTGTGATTCATAGTTGATGATGAGATTCTCCTATTTTTTTATTGTAGCATGGTAGATGTGGAGAGCTGTTTAAGGCATTGAGATTAAATGGACAAAGTTGTGGTTCAACTGTAAAATGAAGTTCACGAGTTCTAGATGGCATGGGAGATTTCAGGTGTTTAAGAGAATGCTGGCACTATCTGGTATCTCCTGAGAAGGGTGTGTTGTAGAAGATGCATTGTGTTTTGACTTGCTGATGCTTGACTAGTACTATAGAGATCGCATAGTTGGTAGCTGTTGATGTTCAAGTTTTGCTAATCGGTGCGGAAAATTTATGGGAGTACTTCTCATGAACTGACTATATGTGAGTGACGTATCAATCATATTAGTGGGAGATTTGGAGATCAAATATGAAGATTTCTGTATTCTTGAGGTTCAGAGATTGGATGTTCTTAGAGGCAAACTATTCCATGGTTGCGGATTGTGAAGGTGTGTTAATGTTAGACACCTGATTGTATGTGTTATTTATAGGTCACTTTGGACTTTTGGAAGGTTATATGCCTATTTTGGGATAATTGGAATTGATTTGGGGACTCGTTGGTAGGCTAATGAGAATGTATATTTTATATCAGATCGGGTTTGCTTACTCTTGCGCAACATTTACTATGGGTGTGTCATCGGAAGGAATGGATGTTATTCACGCCTTGATCTGTTTCATATGTTACACCCTTATGTTGTGCTAGGTTGTGACGCTACTTGGTTATTCTCATGCCTGTTGTGGTTTTGTTTAGGCCTTGTGGCGATATTAGAGCGAGATGGCTCTTAGCATGTTGAATTGCTTATTGCACCTTTCTCTTGCTTTTCCTATCTATGGTATATGATGCTATTTGTCTTCACATGGTTATGGTGATGTACTTCGCGTGCTTGCTATTGATATACATGTGTTTGTTGAGCATGAGAATTTGGGCTCAATGAGTATCCCCATGTGGATTAATATGCTGGATCGGGTTACGCTCCACATCAGAGTTATGATTGGATACTATTCTTTGCGCTTATTCCATGTGTTTTGCTTCTCCTTTATGGGATGGAATCATAGAATTGTGTCTTGGTGGTTGTATTTGCCAAATTTATTTGATTTTTCTCTTATATGGGCCTCTTTCCATCTTTTGTTATATTCGAGTTGTTGCTTGTTGGGTGCACAGAGTGTGTCATATTTGCATCTAAGTGGCATTTGGTGTGGTTTTTTAGTCGAGCAGCTTGTACTGGGTGAGATGAGGTTATTGGACCTGGATTAGTGCAATCGGATTTGGATAAGGTATGTTTGGAGAAGAATGTCATTAGTCAGCTTAGAATTTGGCAATGGTTCTTGTCGGACTAGAGAACTCCACAACTCGTTGATTTGATGGGTGGTTATTAGTTTCTACACATTTCTTTCATCATTAGCGGTGTTGCAAAGGTTTGGAACAAGGTTTTATTTGATAGAGGTATGTTACCAGTACTAGATATGGTAATGAGCAGCCATTATGGTCGGAAGATATTACTATGAGTATATGAGTTGTGCAGTACATTGTGTTATTAGATCTTGGGAGTATATTTAGGCTTGGTTCAGCTTATGGGCCAAGGTTGAAGGAAGAATCTTCCGTTTGGATGGTGTTATAGGCTTATATGGATTGAGGTGACGTGAAATTACCCATGGGTGTGTATGATGAGTTTATACAGCGATTTGATGACTGTGGAATGAATCTTGACACGTTCGAGGATGAACACATGTTTAAGTAGCGGAGAATGTAACGACTCAATTAGTCATTTTGGGTTCTGGTTTTTCGTTCTATGACTTGAGAGTTCAAGTGGCTTCATATGGTGTTTTATGATTTGTGTGCGTGGTTGGTTTTGATTTTTGAGTGGTTCGAATATTGATTTGATAGAGTGATTCTCAATTTGAAAGCTTTATACATAGTTCGTACAAAAACTTAGGCATGCTTCACAGATATTAGAAAATCAAATCACGTGTCAAATACCTCAATCCTCGCATCAAGACATGATACATGTCAACAATATATATATAAATCAGCTGCATGAATCTATGATATGTACATATGCATGCTCAGGATCCCTTTCTCAATACCTCACAACACAGATCCATGTGCCTGACACATCACACGTGTTCAACCAAGCACCAAAATCTCGGTGCCTACGCTCACAGGACCCAAGGTATCATGGGTAATCACCGGACCACGGAGAGATGATCCATATTCGAGCGAATGATCATTTTATATTTAATGTTCATTACTCAATCATTTCAGCGTGCAACCCATTTCAATCATATTATCATCAATAATCGATAATCAATATCCGCTCACATTGTCCTTATTGCCAAATTCCTCAACCTTTTCACAACATCGAACTCTCTAACTCATGCATATGTATATGAAATAATATAATTAAGAGGCACCGGACATAATAATAAATATGTGGATAAAAGCTCGTAGGACTAAAAGATCGCTACGACAATTTATGTAATTGAATTTATTATAACGGCTCAATAAGAAAATTTTCACATTTACTAATTCTTTTCATAACCTTTATTATGAACGAATTAAGCCATGTAACCATCAATCACAAATCAAATAACATAATTGTATGACTACGACTCAATAAGAAATCTCAACTTGGCAAGATAATCATTTATGCACAATTGTACAAGTCATATTCTTAAGCATGCTTCTAAGCCATGATTATGGATCATCATGCTATCATAGAATCAACAAAACATGGATAAAAATTTCACGTAGTCCAAAAAAGGCATAAACATAAGCAAAATTGTAATGTACATTGTCATGACCTTGCTATGCATTTACGCTCGTCACCTCGCATATGAGTGGCTCCTAAATAAATAAACAGGTAGCGAATTGTAATGACCCGGCCGGTTGTTTTGAGCCTTAGCATTCTACTTGGAGGGTTGAGACCTTGAGTAGCTTCACATAGTGCATTATGACTTGCGTGTATAGTTTTCTTGGATTTTCTAGAGGTTTGAGATTGAGTTGGAAGAGTGATTCTCAATTTGGAAGCTTAAGTTGGAAGAATTAACCAAGGTTTGACTTTTGAGTAAATGACTTTAAAATATGTATTTGTTGGTTTCAACAGGTGCATATGGTGATTTTGGACATGGGGGTGTGTTCGAATTCGGATTCGGAGGTTCCTAGAAGATTTTGGCTCTATTTATCGAAAGTCGGCAAGTTGAAGGATTGGAGAGTTCATAAGTTTGACCGAGAGTTGACTTTGGTGTTACCGAACATTGGTGTTCTGGGTCATTTGAATAGGTTAATTTGGTTGAATGGGACTTGTGTGTTAAGTTTGATTGTGATCCGGTATATCTAAGTGTGATTTAGACGAGTTCCGCGAAGTTTGAGTGTTTGAAAGTTAAGAGAATGATTTTTTTTAGCAAATATACCACTAGGCATGCTACCTAGTGGATAATATATATATATATATATATATATATATTATACAACAGTCCCAAATAGGGTCCATGTTTTACAAATTGTTCAACTACTATTAATTGAACTAAAATCATATGAGGCAGAAATATGCAAACAACTAAGCTAGCTATTACATAAGCATCAGATGAATACTTCAATAGGACAATGGTGGGTGTAACTTCACAAGCCAAACGCAAACACACCACAGTAGCACTTATAAATCTCTCACCAGGCGCCAGGTTTTTGCATTCCAAAGGACAAGGCAAGTGTGAAGCTCCAACAAATACACACACTCCTTAGAAGCCATCCAATAGACGCTGACCGTATATGTGCAGCATGAAGCCTTTATTATTGAGATCGCGTGGTACAAAGCTCGAACTACCATCTCCTCAATCTGGAAATGTGCCACTTTCTCGAACCACACCACCTACATGTTACAACTTGGCCAAAACTTGTACCAATATGCAGCAATCCAGTTATCATGAGTGTCTCTTGAGTGATTCCAGATGTGAAGAAGTAAAAGTACCAGTATGTGACTTTGTGTACTCACATATGCAATAGAAAGCCTCTTGCCTACTGTGATTTCTTCATACATTGTATAACCACCACCAGACTGAGCATGTAACCATGATAATACCACTGGCAAGCAACTCAACAACATACAAAGACTAGTGAAGATAGTAAAGGAAGGCAGTGTTGTAGTAGCAACTAACATTAGTCTGGTGCCCTTCTTTTTGCTAATCTAACCCTAAGATTAGGTATTTGAGCCTTGTCAATTTTGAGTAGTCTTCTTCGTGCACTTGGTAGTTAAAAGAAAGAGTGAAACTCAATTATACCCGCAAAAGGAAATCCAAGGTTAGTTAAAAAGTCTGCCACAGTGCTGCCTTCCCTTAGAACATGTTGGAATAGCACATTGAAGTGCTCCTTCATCTCCTGTATCCTCCTAACCTTAGCTAGCAAACCACCATGGTGGATCCCATTCCCCTTCAATAATCTTCTTCTCCCCCAATGAATTTCTTTCCAATATGAGAGGATGTAGGTCGTGAACCACACAATATGCTAAGCCTTCTTCAATGGCCTTGCCTCAGCAACAATATTTGTTGTGTCCTCCAAACCTTTTGCTCATGCATACACCAAGTCACCTTCACCGTCCCTTACATAGAATCCTATAAAATTTGGTCTTTGATTCTTGAATTCAAGGTTATCTATGGTGTTTCGAGCCGTTAGATGAGTTTGGTTTATGTGTATTGAGTCGTCCGCCTGTTTGGAAGGGGTTCCGAGGGACTCGGGTGAGTTTTGGGGATGGTTTTGGATAATTTTGAACCACTTTTAGGTTGCTGATTTTCTAGTGTTCAGGCATGCATCACGATCGCGGGAGTGCAAGCGAAATCACGAAGTGTTTTTTTTGAGCTGAGGATGTTTGTTCATCACGGTCACGAAGTGTTGCACTGGATCACTGAGTAGGATCTTGAGGTGACTGGTTTTAGGTCTTCGTGTTTGCAGGCTTGATGTTGCGATCGTGTATGGTAGAAGAGTTGGTCGACCTGTTCTCTTGTATTGGCCCGCATTTGCATAGAGGATGAGGCCAGCTAGGGTTGTTGTACGCGTTCCTGATGGGGTAACGTGTCCTAATGGAGGCAAAGCTAGAAAACTTTGCGGTCGCGATGTGGAGGACGCGATCGCATAGGATTATTTCGTGGCAATGTCATTATGTGCTTCGCGGTCGCAAGCGTTTGACTGCAAGGGTTTATCTGTCATAACCCAGAATCCCACCAAAGGTTGTAATGGCGCCTAACCCGCTCGCTAGTCAGCCGAACACAATAACAATCAAAAACCTAAAGCAGATTAGTTAACTTTTAAGAAAATGCTCAATAAGATAAGAAGAATAAGGTAATCTGAAAAATAATGATATAGATAACTATCCATGGTAGGGTCTAAAGATGACCACACCTGCCAATATCGCCCCAAACCGGATGTCACAATAGTCATAAGCATCGAATGAGAGTATGAGAAATCATTTGAAAACACTATCCGTCTGAATAAAAATAAATAGACGTAAGAGGAAACTAGGGAGGTGGACTCCATGTGTTGCGAATCGATCAAGTAGCACAGATCACCACGAAGTCTCCACGGATCCACCAACTGTCCCGGATGAAAACCACTTGTACCAGCCTCAGAACCTGCATAAAATGTGCACAAGCGTAGTACGAGTACAAATAACGGTACCCAGTATGTATCAAGTCTAGCATCAAAGAAGTAGTAGCGAAGGGTCGACTCCGACAAGCACTAGAATTCAAATAAACATGTGAGAGAATAATCAACAGGAAGCTAAATGTGATATCAACAACAAGTATTATAAGCGCAATATACAACTTATACGGAATTTAGACATGCTTTTCCAGTAACTATAATTAAATAAAGTAATAGTTATCTCAATTCTCGAGATCCTTTTCTCAACAACTTACATCACACTACATGTGTCTGACATACACCACATGTCCAACAAGCATCAAAAAATCATGAGTGCCTACGCTCACATGGCATAAGTTAACAAGATAATCACATGACTCCGGAAGGACGGATCCATTATCCAAGCGTCGATCATTTCATAATTAATGATCATTAATCAATTGTTGTGGTGACCAACGCGATCTAAATTATAACTTTATCAATCCAATAATCAGTACCAATATCCGCTCAAGTGCTCGTGTCAAAATCCTCAAATTTCCCCAATAATCACTTTCCACTCATGCATATGTGTAGATAGTGATATAATAAAGGGTATGGTAAGAATGCGGATAAAAAGCTCAAATGGCTAAGTGACAGCTGTGGTTACTCATATATATCAAATATCATAACGGCTCAATAAGCTATTTTGCATGTTTCTAGTTTAATCATATCGTTTTAAAGAGCTAATTTGGCCATAGAAATCATGGATCAATTTAAGCAAGCATATGACTATGGGTAGTAACCTGGGCCTTCTCATAAATCATGAAAAAAAATTATCACACAGTCATAGAATCAAATTGAACATGGGTAGAAATTTAACTTAATCAAATAAAGCACATTTCAAGTCAATAAATACCGAATACAGTCCAAAACCTTGCTATGCATATACGCTCGTCAACCACGCATATACGTGGCTCCTAATTCATGTATCAAATAGCAATCAAGTCACCTATGGGAAAATTTACTCTTACAAGGATAGATAAAAGACTTACCTTCACCTAGCAACCTCAGATAAAGCAAAAATCGCCTAATCGTCCAAATTCAACTCCAAATAACCCAAATCTAGTAAAAAACAACTCAATAATATCAAATAATGCAAAAGAAAACAACCCAAACAATAAAGCTTCGATATTTATACAAATACACAAATTCAACACAAATGTCAACCCGGGAATGTATATCCGAATCCGACAAATCCCGGACACCCATTCCAATACGAGTCCAAATATACAAGATTCATCCAAAACCGACTCCAGACCGGTGTTCAAATCTCCATTTTCACTTTAGAAAAGTTTTGCTAAAACGCCAAAATTTTCCTCTTAGATTCACTAATCAAATGCCAAAATGAAAGATAGAATTATGAATAATAATAAAATCTGAGTCATGAACACTTACCCAATCCAAGTGGGTGAAAATCACCTAAAATATTACTTCAATCCGAGCTCCCAATCTCAAAATATGATAAAATAAGCTCAAATTCCCGGAAATAACATCTTATAGCACTACCCAATTATACCTTTCACGAACGCTGCACGTGTCTCGCGTTCGGGAAGCACAAAAGTCACTGCCCCAAAAAAACCTCCTTTGTGAACGCAACATGGGTCTCACAAACGCGAAGACCTAAGGCTCCCTCCCTTTCGCAAACGCGCCCAAGAGCCTCGCGAATGTGAAGGCGTGCCGCCCAGCACTACTTCCTTCTTCGCGAACGCGGCTGCCCCTCTGCGAACACAAAGAGGAGAACTCCTAGCTACCAATTCCTTAATCGCGAAAGTGATGCTCTCATGCGAATGCGAAGGACATTAGATACCAGCAAAAATCTGATGTCCAAAACTCATGAAAATGGTTTGAAACACATCCGAGCTCCCCAGGACCCCATCCAATCACAATAACAAGTCCCAACACCTTATCCAAACTTTTCCAAATACTCAAAACACAACAAATAACATCAAAACCATGAATCAATGGCTAGTTCAAGCTTAATGAACTAATCAACTTTCAACTCAGAACATATGCCGAATCACGTCTAACAAACTCAGACTAACCTCAAATTTTTCACAGAAGTCCCAAATGACTTAACAAACCTATTTCAACTCCTGAAAAAAATCCGAACCAAATGGCCTCAAAGTCAACTCCCGGTTAAACCTATGAACATTCCAAACCTTCAAATTTTTAACTTTGGCCATTAGGGTCAAAACAACCTAGGAACCTTCAAATCCAAATCCGAACATACGCGTAAGTCAAAAGTCAACATACGAACTTATTGAAACCATCAAAAACCCTTTCCGAGGTTGTTTACACTAAAGACAAACCTTAGTCAACTCTTACAACTTATGCTTTCAACCTTGGATCTACGTGTTCCAATTCACTCAAAAACTTTACCGAAACCAAACTGACCATCCCTGCAAGTCACAAAACAACAAAGAAGCATACGGAAAGCATTAGTTAAGGGAACGAGGCTCAAATACTCAAAACAACCGGCCGAGTTGTTACAATCTCCCCTTTTAAATAAACGTTCGTCCTCGAACAGGTCTAGAGTCATACCTGGAGTGCCAAAAAGATGTGAATATTTGCTCTGCATATCATGCTCAATCTCCCAAGTCTCCTCCTCTACTGGTCGACCTCTCTACTGAACCTTCACCGATGCAATGTCCTTCGACCTCAACTTCCTAACTTGTCTATCCAAAATGGCCACCGCCTCCTAATCATAAGCCAAGTTCTCACCCAATTGCACCTGAGCTGAAATCCAACACATGTGATTGATCCTAATGATACTTCTGAAGCATTGACCTGCTAACAATTCAAACATCGAGAAACATGTCCAATAATATCTTTCTTCATCCTCTGCCACTACTAATGCTGCCTCAAATCACGATAGATATTCACAACACTTGGGTCATTAAAATACCCCGTACTATGAGCTTCATAAATGATCAACTCTCTCAATCCATCCAAATTAGGAACACAAATCCAGCCCTAAAGCCGCAATGCCTTATTATCAACAATAGTCACCTTCTTGGCACCACCTCGCTGCACCGTATCCTTAAGGACAAGCAGATAGGGATCGTCATATTGATGAGCCTTGATGAACTCAAACAAGGATGATCGAGATAAAACACAAGAGAGAACTCTACTTGGCTCCGATATATCCAATCTCATGAACCTATGGCCAAAGCATGAACATCTATGGATAAAGGCCTCTCCACGGCTAAATGAAAGCCAAACTCCCCATGCTCCCTGCCTTTCTACTAAAGGCTTCAACTATTACATTGGCCTTCCTCGGATGATAAAGAATAGTGATGTCATAGTCCTTCAAAAGTTCCAACCATCTCTGCCTCAAATTCAAGTAATTCGATTTAAACAGGTGTTGCGGACTACTATAATCTATATACACCTCTCAAGACACATCGTACAGATAGTGCCTCCAAATGTTGAGCACGTGTACAATAACTGCTAACTCTAAATCATGCACTGGGTAGTTCTTCTCATGGGGCTTCAATTGGTACGATGCATAGGCAATCACTCTAACGTCCTGCTTCAACAAACATTCAATACCAATTGTCGAAGCATTACAATACATCATGACCCAGAACCAAAAGGCAAAATCAAAATGGGAGCTGTAGCCAAAGCACGTGTGAGCCTCTAAAAGCTCTCCTCAAACTCATTCGACCACCTGAACGGAGCGCCTTTCTGGGTAAATTTAGTCAATGGGGTTCCAATAAATGAAAATCCCTTTACGAAGCGACACTATTAACCAGCCAAACTCATGAAGCTTCTGATCTCTATAGCAGTAGAAGGTCTGGGCCAACTCTGAACTGCATCAATCTTCTTCAGATCCACCTTGATCCCATCAGTGGATACTATATAGACCAATAATGTCACCGTGTCTAACCAAAACTCAGACTTGAAGAACTTAGCATACGACTTCTTCTCTCTCAAAATCTGGAGCACAATCCTCAAATGGTGCTCATGCACCTCAACGCTACGTGAAAACACCCATATATCATAAATGAATATGATGGAAAAAGAATCCAAATACGGCCGAAATACACTGTTCATCAAATGCATGAAGGCTGCTGGGGAATTAGTCAAACCAAAGGACATCACCAAAAACTCATAGTAGACATAAGAGTGTTGAAAGCCATCTTAGGAATGTTCAAAGCTCTGATCTTCAACTGGTGATACCCCGGTCTCAAGTCAATCTTCGAGAACACCTTAGCACCCTGAAGCCGATCAAACAAATCAACAATGCGCGACAATGGATACTTGTTCTTGATAGTATCACTGTTAAACTGGCAATAGTCAATATACATCCTCATAAACCTATCCTTCTTCTTGACAAACAACACTGGTGCACCCGACGGTGATACACTAGGCCAGACGAGTCCCGTATCCATCAACTCGTGCAATTGTTCTTTCAAATTCGTCAACTCCATTGGAGCCATGCAATATGGAGTAATTGACATAGGTTGCATGCCCGACACCAAATCAATACAAAAATCAATATCCCTATTGGGTTGCATGCTCGATAGGTCTGAAGAAAACATATGAAGAAACTCTCACTACTGGAACTGAATCAACAATAGAAGTATCAGCACTAACATCTCAAACAAAAGGCATACTAGGAGTGTGACCAAGAGAACCACTCCACTCCAGCCTTGGCCATCCACCACAACCGACGTCACAGTCTTAGCGTGACAATCAAGGGTAGAATGGTACAGAGATAACCAATCCATACCCAAAATAAAATCAAAGTACACCATACTAAGAAATTGGAGATCAACACTGGTCTCATACCCACAAATAGTGACCACATAAGACTGATATATACGATCCACCATAATAGAATTACAAACATGTGTACATACATGCTGGAGTATCGAGAGAACCACAAGGCATATCTAAATAAGGAGCAAAGTATGATGACACACATGAATAAGTAAATCCTAGATCAAACAATATGGAAGCATCAATAGGACAAACCAAAACCATACCTATGATCACAGTATTGGGGCCAAAGCCTCGAGTCTCCCTAGAAAAGCATAACAATAGGGCTGGCCACCACTAGCCAAACTAGCACCAAACCGAACTCGCCCTCTAGGGCGTCCTCTCACTGCATGACCTCTCCCTATAGCTGTCTGAGCAGGGGGTGGTGCAAGTGGTATCGGAACTGCGTATAGAGAACCCTGATGAGCTGCACCTCTGATAAGTCTCGGGCAATACTTCCTCACATCAGGAGCGACTTAACAAATTCGGTGGCCTAAAGCCAAATTTTAATAATAGGCCTTAATTTAAAATATATATAAAAAATTTCATTTGCACGTGCCCTTAATGCTTGGTTGTGAAGTTATTAATTTAATATTTCTTGATACATTGTTGATCTAAGGTTAGAAAATATAAAAAAGACAATTTATACTTATTAAGTATCAAAAAGAATTATCAAATTTTAGATTGACAGAAAAACACAATAGAATAAAATTAGAATAATTTAACTTGATTCTTGACTTTGATAACTTTAAGTATATCAAAGTTGTAACGACCCAACCGGTTGTTTTGCTTTCTAGATCCCCGTTCTCCTAATTAAGACTTCCTGCATGTGCTTTTACTGCTTTATGACTTGCGGGGACGATTGGTTTAGGTTGGAAGGGTTCGGGTTGAAATCGAAGCACTTAGTTCCTTAATGGTGGCCTTAAATAGCCAACATTTAACTTGAGTCAACATTTTGAGTAAACAACCTTAGGACCAGTATTTGAAGGTTTCAATATGTTCGTATGATAATTTCAGACCTGGGCGTGTGTTCGGATCGTTTTTCAGGTAACCCGGGAGTGTTTCAGCGCTCCATATGGGAAGTTGGTTCATTGAAGATTTTGCTAGTTCTGTGTAGTGATTTATCACTTGCACGTAAAATTTGTCATCATTCCTAGTTGATTTGATAAGAATCAGACACGCGGAAGTGTTTTTAGAAGTTGTTGAGTTTCGGGTTAAATTCATGCATATTGGCGTTTGATTCGCGGTTCTAGATGTAATTTTGGTTTTTCGATCGCGCGAGCGAGACCGTAGTATGTTGTTGGATACCTTAGTGTAATTGGATGGGGTCCCGAGGGGCCTCAGATGCGAATTAGATTGGAATCAAACTTGGTTCTGGACATGGAGGCTGATGGTGGCTTCAGATCTGGTGCAATCGCACCCGCATGGAAAGCGCTACAGGTGCGAGCTCGCAGAAGCAGCCCAATAGTCGCACAAGCGGCCTGGAGTGGGCTGAGGAGTGATCACAGATGTGAGGTTTTTTTTCCGCATCTACGAGCTTGCAAGTGCGAGGAAAGTGGTCTTGGATGTGGACGAGGCCAGGAAGGCTTGGGGTCGTAGGAGTGGAGGTCCCTCCAGAGGTGCAGTCAGTTTCCGCAGAAGCGGATGCAGGTGCACATGATTCTCTGCAAATGTGGACTTGCCCAATTTTGGTGAGAACTGCACTTGTGATTGATTTTTCTGCAGGTGTAGAGTCGCAGGTGCGGTGTCGCAGGTACAACCCTAGGTCCGAAGAAGTGGAAGTTGCTGGGCAGTGAGGCTTTTAATCTGAGACTTAGGCAATGTTTCCTCACATTTGCATTTTGTCTTGGGAAATTTTGAGAGCACTTTTGAAGGGGATTCTCATCCCAACACAAGGTAAGTGAACTCCACCCATTTTTCAAGTTAAATATGTGGATTATAGGTAGATTAAACATGAAAGTTTTTTGAAACTTGTGGGATTTGTGAACAAATTTGGTGGTGGAAATTAGAGCAAATTATATATTTGAGTTCGGGACTTCATGGTTAACAATTAGATTCAAAAATTTCTAGAATCCGGGCATGTGGACCTTTGAGCATATATTTATTAGTTTATACGACTTTTGATTAGTTTCGGAGTCCTCGGCGTCGTTTGAAGGGTTCTAGTGAGGTTGGAGAGCCGGATTGAGGTCTTGGAACCAAGGTAAGTCTCTTGCCTAACCTTGTAAGAGGGAGTTTATCCCCTTAGGCTTATTATTGTTGTGTGCTACTTGTGTGGGGAGCTATATACGCACGAGGTGACGAGAGTCCGTACGTAGCTATATTTCGGCATATGTCCGGGTAGACATAGATTCATATCATGTTTGTAATCGTACTATTTATGCCTATCATGTGTATTAATTATCCTGATTAGGACTGAGACAGGGGATTTAAATTAGAAATATCGACTTAAATCTTATTTTAGAAAACTAGGGAATACTTGATAAACTATAATTCAGTGTCTTCTCTTCTCGCAAGTGCTTCCACGAGCTAGGTAAATTTCTATACTCTTATGGGATTGGGTCGCTCGCTGCGGCAATATGATAACACTATTCATATGGAATTAGGCCGTTCGCCTCGGCAGTATAATAGCACTATTCTGATGGGATCAAACCCATTCGCCTCGGTAGTATGATAACACTATTCTTATGGGATCGGGCCTTTCGTCTTGGCAGTATTGCGTACCACTATTCCTATGGGATCATGCAGTTCACCTCGACAACTTCGTTTGAGACCTTGAGTAGCATTCCATTCCACGGTTTGAAACCTTGAGTAGCTTCATATGATACATTATGACTTGCGTGTATAGTTGGCTTCGATGTTCAAGAGCTTCAGGATTGATTTGGAAGAGTGATTCTCAATTTGGAAGCTTAAGTTTGAAAAGTGGACTAAGGTTTGAATTTTGAGTAAATAAACTCGGAATGGGGATTTGATGGTTTCAGAATGTTTGTATGGTTATTTTTGACTTGGGCGTGTGGTCGGATTTGGATATAGAGGTTCCTGAAAAATTTTAGCTCTATTTGTCGAAAGCTGGCATGTTGAAGAATTGGAGAGTCAATAAGTTTGACTAGGAGTTGAATTTGGTGTTACTGAGTTTTCGTTGGTGTTCTGGGACTTCGAATAAGTTCATTTGGTTGATTGGGATTTGTGTGCAAAGTCTTGTTATGATCCAGTGTGTTTATGTGTGATTCCAACGAGTTCATCAAAGTTTGAATGTTTGAAAATTAAGAGAATGATTTGGTGTAATGACCTTGCTGATCTTTTTGTATATTTTAGCCCTGTTACCCTGTTTGATGCTTCCCGTATGCTTATTGTCACTTTGTGTCATGCGAGGATTGTTGGTTTGGTTTCGGGAAGATTTTGGAATGAATTGGAACACTTAGTTCCGTCGTTGGAAGCTTAGGTTATAAAAGTTGACCGAGGGTTGACTTTTGTGTAAACAACCTCGGAATGGTGTTTTGATGATTTTAATAGGTTCTTAATGTGATTTTGGACTTAGTCGTATGTTTGGAATTGGATTTGGATGTTCCTAGGTTGATTTGGCTCTAATTGGCGAAAGTTGAAAATTTGAAGGTATGAAAAGTTCATAGGTGTGACCAGGAGTTGACTATTTGGTTATTGGGGTCGTATTGTTGTTCTGAAAGTTTTAGTAGGTTCATTATATAATTTTGAACTTGTGTGCAAATTTCGGGGTAATTCCGTGTTGGTTAGACGTGGTTCGACATGAGTTTTAAAATTTTGAAGTTGATTAGTTCATTAGGCTTAACACCTTGATCAGGTCCGTTCTATGTTTTGGGACTGGTTGATGTGATTGGATGGGGTCCCGAGGGGCACAAGTGTGTTTTGGATAGATTCGGGATCATTTTGGAGTTAGTTGGATGATCAAGTTTGGTGTTTTCTTACCCTCAGATTTGGTCCGCAGGTGCGAGTTCGCAAAAGCGGACCTGTGCTCCATAGAAGCGAAGGGGTAGAGGCTTTAGTGGATTCTGCATCTGCAAGGCATTTTTCGTAGATGTGGTGTTGCAAAAGCGACTTTTGGACCGCAAAAGCAATAATCGCTGGGAAAAAACTAAATTTTATCAAGGGTTCTGCTTATTTTATCATATTTTGAGAATTGGAGCTCGGATTGAGGCGATTTAAACCCACTTGGATTGCATAAGTGTCCTTGACTCGTATTTGATGATTTTTCATGATTCTATCTTTGATTTTGACATTTGATTGGTGAATCTAAGAGCAAAAACTTTAGGGGATTTGGCAAAACTTTTCTAAATTGAAAAATAGAGATTTGAATCCTGATTTGGAGTCAATTTTGGATGAAACTTATATATTTGGACTAGTACTAGAAAGGGTGATCAGGTTTTGTGATTTTTGTCGGGTTCCGAGGTGCGGGGCCGGGTTGATTTTTTGATTGACTTTTTGGAATTAGACAAAGAATGGAGCTTCTTTACTTGGAATAGACCGCCACAGTCATGTTTGAGGATATTGATTTATTTTTTACTACATTCGAGCCGTTTGGAGGTTGATTTGCGTGGGAAGGGCGTATTGAAGTATTGATTCGCACACATTGCGGTAAGTAACTTGTCTAAACTTAGTTTGAGGATAATCTCCCTATTGGCTATGATAATTAAGTTGTATTGATGGTGACGTACGTGCTAGGTGACGGGCATATGTGCATACACCAGGGTTATTCGTGATCCGAGTAGACCTTAGTCTATTTTGTGCCTTGTTTTGCTATCATACCTTATTATATCCGTGTTTTATCTAATTGTATGACCATTTGAGCTATTATTCATGCTAGAAATCATGTCTAGGCCATGTGCTTATCTGTTTGAGACATGAGTGGGCTATCCTTGCTATATTGAGTTGTTTTACCTCAATTGTATTCACACTCTCATTCATGATGTTAAATCTGCATATTATATCTCTGTCTCTATGCATTCCTTATATGATATCTCACATTCTATTGATGCCTTATATGTGTAACATAATTCAACCTGAGTACTATGGAAATGTGAATATTTGAGACTTGAGCGGTTGATGACTGAGCTTGGGCAACAGAGACGGTTTGGTATTTCATATGAGGTGACGCGTACGCCATGCCCCACATTGGGCTACGTGGTAGTGATTATGAGGTAACGCGTGCGCCAGGCCCCATGTTGGGCCATGTGATTATTGATCGTTGACATAAGGTTCCTAGGGCCATTGTGCTAGGCACTATATACGTGCTGAGATTTGACATGCCTAATGATTTAACTGCGACTCTGTTAATTATGGCATGTTAAATTATCATGCAGGTACCGGGTAGTGACTCTACCATTGTGCTTATTGGTACTTAATGTCCTTATTTAATGTGTTGGACTGGAATCATTGTTAAATGGATAGACATCATGTTCAAAAGTATGTTGTGAAAGAATTTATCTCTTAATTGCTACTCTTGAAAAACATTCCTATGTTCCTTCTGTTTGTGAAATGGTCGAATTTAATTTTTCATGAGCGACTTTCCTTTGTCGGTGTTATTCCGTTATTGTTGTAATTGGTTATTGGAAATCAATATTGGACTTTTCCAAGCTCATCTCTTCTTTCAACTTGAGGTTAATCATGTTACTTATTGAGTGCATGTGGTCAGTTGTACTCATACTAAACTCTGCACTTCATCGACCGATCCAAGTACTACCGAAAGAGGTGATTGCTAGTAAGTTGTACCAGTACAAGCTTGGGAGGTTTTGAGGTAGCTGCTCGTTCGCTAGCCTTGAAGTCCCCTTTCTCTCTATTTTGTTATTACTGTTCTATCCTTCAGACAGTTTGTATCTTTGGAGCAGACTTTGTATTTAAACTCTATAGTACTCATGTGCTCATTCACACCAGATCATGGGATGGTTGTAATTGCGTTATTGCTATTGATTTCATATATTTTTTTTTATTTTTCTACTGTTAAGACTATTTAATGATGATATTTGAGTTTATTGCTGCTATTTAATAGTTGGTTTATCTAGAAAGTAGTGTTAGGCGCCGTCACAGCTCCGGTGGGAGTTTGGGTCGTTACAAGTTGGTATCAGAGCTAAGTTGCTTAGGTCTCACAAGTCATGGGCAAGTCTTGTTGAGTCTTGATGATCGGTACAGAGACGTCTACAATTATCATCGAGAGGCTACATGGTTGTTAGAAAGCTTCACTTCCATCCCTTCACTGTTGTGTGAATTTGTTTATCGTTTTTTTTGAATACTTGAATAGATGGTGAGGATGCGATCATTGAGTGCAGCTGACCCCAGGATATGGCCGTGAGTGGCCGGGGTCGAGGTAGAGGTGGGGTCGGAGCACGTGGTGCAGCTTGAGCCCCTATTTGTGCAGTTATTGTAGAGCCACCAGTAGCTCCTGTTGAGGAGTAGATGCATGATTATATGGAGCCGGAGCTACCAACTTAGGTTTCCTAAGGCTTATTTGTTTCTCCAGCTGTTCAGGATGATCTTGATCCATATGGTTGGTCTATTCGAGAGTTTGCCTCAGGTCGGGCATTTCCTACTATTTCAGCTACTTCTCAAGCGGGGGTGGAGCATAGACAATAGCTACCCGTACCCTAAAGCAGGTGGCCCATGGTTATCAGACTCCTACATTGTTACCGGTTGGGGAGTTCATCCTACTATTGTTGCACAGCCCGAGGGATGTCCCACGATGTGTAATGATGAGCTGAAGAAGTTAGATAAGTTAACCAAGTTTAATCTTTCTCGCTTCAGTGGTATGCCTTCAAAGGATGCTCAAGGATTCATAGATTGTTGCCGTGAGATTCTGCACAGCGTAGGACTAGTTGAGTCCAATGGAGTTGACTTCACAACCTTCCTGATGTAGGGTCAGACCAAGAGGTGATGGCAGGTTTATGAAATGGGTCGACCAGCAAAATCACCTCCTCTTACATGGGCTCAGTTCCTAGAGTTTTCTTAGATCGTTCTATGCCACGCACCAGGAGAGAGGAGATAAGGACTTAGTTTGACTACATGCAGCTGGGTCATACGCTAGTTAGTGAGATCGAAACGAGGTTTATTGAGCTGTCCCATCATTCTAGTTCTTTGGTTCCCATTGATGAGGAGAGAGTAAGGAGATTCATCGAGGGCCTTCACCATAGTACACCTTGCTATGGCTAGAGAGACTGTGATCGAGACTTTATTTTATCAGGTGGTTGAGATAGTGGTTTGATCCGCTCAAATTACACCTTAAGAATAGTGTAAGCGATCGATGTCAAATATAGTAACCCAACTCGGTTGGGGTCGAATCCCACAGGGAATAGGCGTGAAACGAATATCTGATTAACGTAGTATTTCGCTTAGTCTTAATTCGATCAAGTATCAGAATAAAATATATTGATGTTGAATACGTAACTATGATTAAACTACTAAGTGCAGATTGAAAGGATTAATTGAATAAATTTATGAAGTCAAGATACTAAGGTTGTGCTCCCCCTAATGTAGTAGAATGTATTGATATTGATATTAATTCCCGCTCTTGATATGCAATTGGGTCTTATTAGTGAACTATCCAATATTTTCCAATATCTAGACAATGTATCCTTTCATGATTCTCCCGAATACATTAAAGTCGAAATTACAAGTACCCAATTATTTGCCAACTTAAAATCTTCTTATTCCTAAGTGATTTTATTAGACAAGGGTTAAAACCTTGAATCGTCGTTACTTATTTCTACCAAACCCTATCTCCCTTTTC
>MCJB01048200.1:0-27851 GCA_002018475.1 Nicotiana obtusifolia | reverse complement strand
AAATTGGCACCCGTTAATGTTTGCAACCACTAACGATTCAATTAAGAACGAGAAATAAATAAACTTCAAGCTTCTTACGAAATTGGAATCAAAATCAATTGTTCAATAACATTCTACCCATCTAGGGTTCACAACCTTAGTATTGAAATTTAGCTACACATATTTAGAACTAAAGAACAAATAACAGAAATTGAATTCATCTTACAAAAATAAGGATTTCCAAGTTTTGATCACCCAAATATCTCTCCCAAGTCGAAATTCACCAAAAGCACTATGTTTTCACTCTAAAACCTGACAAGCCTCTGCACATAACCCTAGAGAGGCTATTTATAGAGGCCCAAAAACCAAGGCGAACTGGAATAGCTGCTGGGCCGACTTAGTCTTCTGCGATCGCATAACAGGAATGCGGTCCGCAGAAATGGCATCTTGTATCGCATACTGCCCCAGTGCTTTTCCTTCCTATCGCATTCAAGCATGCGAACCGCAGATTGGTTCTGCGATCGCAGAATGCGATCGCTATTCCCTTCGATTCTTCACCTAAAACTCTGCCTGTATCTGCGGCAATAATGCGATGCGCATTTTCCTTCTGCGGTCGCATTGTCGACAACTTTCTTCTGTTAACTTTGGCTTGAGTTTCTGCCCGACTCTGCGATCATCATTCCAATTCTGCGACTCGCAGATCCACTTTGCGGTCGCAGAATTACTCCTGTTGTATTGTTCGCCTCTTTTCTTGCCTTTGCACAGCTTTTGGCCTTCTTTTCGCGCTTTTGGGTTTCTTTCATCCATGTACTAAAACTAAACGAAAACTAGGTAAATAACGTGATAATTATCAAGTGGAACAAGCAATTTCTAATCAAATAGTATAAATATGTGCCGAAATTTCTCGGCACATCATGCACCAAGTGTTCTTCGCGATCGCGAAGTTAGAGGTGTGATCGCGTAGAGGAAAAATTTGGATCTAAGTATTTCTTCTTCGCGTTCGCGAGTAATGGTCCGCGTTTGCGTAGGTTGCTGGAGATTGGGCATTGCGTTCGCATAATGAGATATCGCGTTTTAAGATGTGGTTCTCGTAAAAAGATTCCCCGCCGATGATTTGATGTTGAAGACAGTGAACTATTTATGATGATCCTACAATGTAACGACCCACTAGGTCGTTTTGAGCATTTGCATTCCGTTCAGCTAATTGAAGTCTTGAGCAGCATCATATGATGCACTATGACTTGTGTGAATCCTCGGTTTTGGTTTTCAGGTTATTCTGAATTTGATTTGGAAGAATGAATTTCATGATTGAAACTTTAGAGTTGGAAGAGTTGACCAAGTTTGACTTTTTAGTATTTGACCTTAGATTAGAGTTTTGATGATTTTGTCAGGTCCGGATGGTGATTTTGGACTCGGGCATATGCCTGAATTTGCATTTGGATATTACTAGAAGGTTCGGCGCTAATTGGGGAAAGTTAGAAATTTGAAGGTTTAGAAAGTTCATAAGTTTGACCGGGAGTTGACTTTGATGATATCGTGTTCGGATTGTGGTTCCAGGAATTTGAATAGCTTCATCATGTCATTTAGAACTTGTGTGCAAAGTTTGAGCTCATTCCGGGTTGATTGGATATGTTTCGGCACGAGTTTTGGAAGTTAAAAGATTCAAAGTTTATTAAGTTCGATTTGAAGTGCGATTCGCGGTTTTGATGTTGTTATGCGTGATTTGAGGCCTCGAGTAGGTTCGTGTTATGTTAAGGAACTTGTTGGAATGTTCGGACGGGGTCCCGAGGGGCTCAGGCGTGATCCGGATCGATTTCAGACCATTTTTCTTCATAATTGTATTGTTGGTTCCTGCTAATGTCTGGTGCACCAAGTGTTCTTCACGATCGCGTAGAGGAAAAATCTGGAGCTGAGTATTTCTACTTCACGTTCGCGAGTAATGGTCCGCCTTCGCGTAGGTTGCTGGAGATTAGGCATTGCATTTGCATAAGAGATATCGCGTTCGCATAGAGATAAGCTGAGAGCTGGGAGTTGGGAGCTTCTTTATCGCGTTCGTGTATGAGTGGATGCATTCGCGAAGTGCGGGCTCATGTGTGCTTCGCTTTCGCATGATTTAGTTCGCGATGGCGTAACGTATTTATGGAGGCAGTGTAGGTTGTTCTTCATGATCGCGAAGGATGTTCCGCGATTGCATATAGTATTTCTGGGGCAATGCTTTTTCTTCTTCGCGATCGCAATGGTATTTCCCTGCGATCGCGATTCATTGATTCGCCAATGATTATAAGTACTCTAATTTTGGGGGTTTCGGCCACTTTTACATATTTGGGGCTATGGAGCTCGGATTAAGATAATTTTTGAAGCGATTTTCACCATATGGATTGGGTAAGTGTGCGCTACTTGGTTTTGATTTTATTTCATGAATCTATTCTTGTTTTTGGCATTTGGTTGATGAATTCAAAAGAGAAATTGGGGGTTTTTATCTAAAGTTTCATAGAGTGAATCTTTGATTTTTGAACATCAATTCAGAGTCGGATTTGAGTGAAACTAGTATGGTTGGACTCGTAATCGAATAGGTTCTCAGATTTTGTAAGTTTTGTCGAGTTCCGAGGTGTGGACCTGAGTTTGACTTTTTGGTTGACTTTGGGATTTTGATTAAAGATTCGACCTTTATCGATTGAGTTTGTTTCTCTTGGCATTATTTGATGTTCTTGAGTTGCTTTTGGCTAGTTTTGAGTCATTCGGAGGTCGATACGCGTGGGATGGCATTTTTGGAGCATCGTTTGGCTTGCTCGATATTGGATTTGGCTTATTCGTGGTAAGTAACACTTCTAAACTTGGTGCGAGGGTATGGACCCCTGAATATACGTGATGTGTATTTGGTGTTGAGGTGACACACATGCTAGGTGACGAGCGTGTAGGCGTGCACCGTGTGAATTATGACTCGGTTGTTTCTGTGGTACTGTGTAGTTACCTAATCTTGTTTTTATCCATGAGATTTCTACGTTTTAAAGTAATTGAGTTGTGATCCATGTTAGAAACCATGTTTAGGCTATATGCTTATTTTGTTGGGACCCACTGAGGTCATATATGCTGTTGAGTTATTTGCTTAAATTTCAGTTACATACTCAGTCATACTCATTCATTTGCATATCATATCTCAGTCTCTGTTGCTATTTATTGATACATCATATCATCATTTTGGGCTGATTTTTATGACATTGTGAGCCCGAGAGATTGGAAAGATTGATGACTGAGTGAGGCCGAGGGCCTGTTTGTGAGTGATATTTATGGGATCGGGTTGCACGCCGTAGTAGGCTTTATTGATTCATGTCATGATTGACTTATTATAACGCTTGGGCTGGATCTGCCTCTCCGGAGTCTACAGACCCACAGTGCGCGCGGTTGCTATTGATTCACGATGGGATCGAGCTGCGCGCCGCAGCAGGATTTATAGCGTTTGGGCTAGATCTGCCATGTATAGTGTTGAGTGATTGAGCGTGGGTATGAAACTATGATATTGAGTACTCTGAGAGTGTGAATACATGAGTTCATCACTGTGACGCATTGCATCTGACATGCATACTTGACATACAGGCATATAGATGCATTTCCTCATGTTACACGATTTTTGTGACATTTATGACTTCACATGCACATTGACATGTAGGCATAGAGATGTACTTTACTCATGCTATATGATACAGAAACATCTTACTTATTGTTGAAAGTTTTTGGGAAAACTCATAGTTTTTCTGACTTACTCATATTTTTGTGATTTCGGTGAAGGAATTGGGCTTTACTATTATACTTGAAAAGCATGACTATTTTCCATAACTGTGAACTAGCTGAGTATCACGCCTTTGAGTTGTTTCTTGTACCACTTTTATTATATTGTTATGAGCTGTTGTTGGCTATTGGTGTTGGCTCGTCACTACTTTCAACCTAAGGGTAGGTTTGTTACTTATTGAGTACATGGGGTCGGTTGTACTCATAGTATACTTCTGCACCTTGCTTGCCGATTTGGATGCTGATGTTGCTGTGTATGGCGGGAGCTGGCATTGAAGATGTACCTGCATTCCAGTCATAACTGCCTCTTGTTCTTGATAGCTTTAGAATTATTAACTGTTCATGCATATTTCAAAAAGATGATGTATTTATTTCATTCCAGTTTTGTAAACTCTAAATCTTAGAAGCTCATGTACTACCAGTTCTTGGGAATTCTTTATATAGAAGTTCAGTATATTATCATTACATTTCTTAGTAAATCTCAATGAATTGGATTATTGTTGTTAACTGGCTTACTTAGCGGGTTGGGCCAGGTGCCATCACGACTAGTTGGATTTTGGGTTGTGACATACAAGAAGAAAATGAGCCTAAAAATGTAAAAAAGGCTCTCTCATGCCCTTCTAAGGATAAACGGACAAAAGCAATGGAAGATGAATTGGAGTCTATGAGAGTCAACAAAGTTTGGGAACTAGTTGACCTCCCTGAAGGACGCAAAGAAATTGGGAGCAAATGGTTCTCAAAATTAAGCTCAAGGCTGACGGCACAGTTGAGAGATATAAGGCTCGACTGGTGGCGAAAGGATATACACAACAGAAAGGAATAGACTATGAAGAGACTTTCTCGCCTGCTGTACGATTTACCTCTGTTCGCCTGGTTCTAGCTATTGTTGCAAGCTTGGATCTTGAATTACATCAGATGGATGTAAAGACTGCCTTTCTCAATGGAGAATTAGATGAAGAAATCTATATGGAACAACCTGAGTTTTTCTTTGAAAAGCGCACGAACAAGTGGTTTGTAGACTTTTGAAGTCTATTTATGGCCTCAAACAATCTTCAAGGCAATGGTATATACGCTTTCAAAATATTGTTGTATCCAATGGTTTTACCATGATGAATGAAGTCCATTGCATTTATACCAAAAGATCAAGGAACAAACTTGTGATTTTAACACTGTATGTAGATGACATGCTTATAGCTGAAAATGATAAAGAGTTTATAACTGATATAAAGTCATGGTTGTCATCTCAATTTGAGATGAAAGATATGGGTGAAGCTGCATATATTCTTGGAGTTAAGATTTCAAGTTATCGTCTAAAGAAACTATCATATCTGTCACAACAGAATTACATTAGAAAAGTTCTTGAACGATTTAATATGCAAAATAGTAGTCCAATTGACACTCCTATCAGTAAAGGCCATACCTTGGGAAGTCAGATGTGTCCTAAGACTCCTGAAGAAATAGAAAGAATGAGCGGAGTTCCTTATAGGAGCGCAGCGGAAGTCTAATATATGCTATGATGTGCACCATACCTGATATCTGTCAAGCAGTCGGCTTGGTAAGTAGATATCAAACTGACCCAGGTTTAGCACATTGGCAAGCAGTAAAGAGGATTATGAGATATCTGAAGAGAACTGCTGATTATTCCCTTTGTTACCAAGGTGGCAAGGATCTGCGATTAGTTGGATACAGTGATGCTGATAATGGAGGAGATCTAGACGAAAGGAAGTCTACCTCAGAATATGTTTTCTTACTCAGTGATGGCGCCACATCATGGAGTAGTAAGAAACAATCATGTATATCACTATCTACGATGGAAGCCGAATACGTGGCTCTCGCACCAGCAACACAAGAAGCTGTTTGGTTAAAAAAGTTCTTAGAACACTTGTTGGATATCGTTGAAAATACTGAACTAGACTTAGTCTACTGTGACAGTGAGGCTGCAATATCCTCCACCAAGGACCCTAAGTTTCATTGTAAAATTAAACACATAGATATCAAGTATAACAATGCGAGAGACATGGTTAGATTCAGGGTAGTGAATGTGAAGTATGTGTCTATAAAAGATATGTTAGCAGATCCACTGTCTAAGCCTTTTTCTAGAGATGCATTTGTGAGACATACTAGGACTCAAGGCTTGCGCAGACTTTGAGATACTTTATTCTGTTATTCATTTTTCCGAGTTCACAAAATTGATGTTCTTTGATCATCAATAAAGTTGATTTACATACAACATATATACATATTTATATTACGGAATGTTATGTGCATTCTTTGTTCATTTATTTTTTGATAAGTATGTCGGGTAGACAAGAGGTTGGCCTTCTTACATAGGCAACCACCTCCTTATCTTAGTGATGTGAGGAGATGAGACAAGATTTTAAGCAAATTTATCAGAAGGATAATTTGAGAGCTATACGCTTAAAATTAGAATGTCGCTTAAACAATGGCATAAGGTCATTAAGGTGAAAAACGTTCACCTAGTCTACTTTGTGAGCTAGATATGAGTTAAAAATGATATTGTAGATCAAAGAACTCAAATTTAGATACTTATGATGTCTAAATATCATCTGTACAATGAGATAAAGATATATGCTCCTTAGAAAAATGAGAAAATATTGTAGCACATGTTTCATACCATGTGTACTAATGTCGACCAATTGGGTTAACATAAGTCAATTCTCAACTTATTGTTGTGTGAAACCTAGAGCTTTTATAATGGCTCATGATTTAGTACCCTCAAGGACTCCGATCAGATACTTGAGACTTAGTGTGATGTTAGCTATCTTAGTATATTTCCAAATGACCATGAACATAGATTCGGTCTAGCGGAGCATATCTAGAAAAGCAATCAAACTAATGTTAAGGGGATCCTAAGAAGAGGAAGATCATTGATGGAATCTCATTTATTTGGTTCATTGGTGCACCAGTTATAACTTATAAGCTATAATTGTGAATACACGAAATAATGATATATGAAAATTTGAGATTATATCAAATGTGATTCATATGATCTAGGGTACTGCATACTTTATGATCTACTCGCAGGTTCCCACTCGACGAGAGGCTATTTACTCCTAACAGATGTATAGCACTTAGCTTTCACAGTATGTTGGTCGCACGGTCTACTTCCCTGTATGAGTAATTGAGGAGATGAGAGGAGAATATGTTTTTTTAGACTAGATGAGCACTCTCATTATGTGTGAGTGAGAGATGTAGGAAATTTTGGGTCCACCCATAAGGGGGTGCTTTAAGGCCCAATAGGGTTATTAGTTAACCCTAATATTCCCTGTATAAGTACATATACAGTGTACAACAAAAGATACAGAAAAGCAGTAATTTTTTTGCGTTCTCTTCTCCCAAATTAGACGAGGGGTTTAGATTGTGATATAGGGGGTTGCTCCGTCACAACGTGACAACTACCACCGACCAGTGATTCTAGCCGCGGTTAATCGTCTTCCGCTTCCGTTTCACGAAGAACAAGTAAGTTCTCGTTTTACGATTTACGCGCTAATCTAACGTGCTTAGTTTACCGCGTTCCTTCATATACTAATGTAAATGTACTCAAGAATTAAAGAAACTGAATTGGAACGTTGATAGAATGAATTGATACAGTCAATTACACCACATCTTAAATTTAACTACTTGTTTCAATGGAGAAGAAGAATTAAGAAGGAGAGAAGAGAGCAACAGGAGGAGAAAGATAGAGAGACTGAGAAGGAGCAGAAAGAAAAGATAGAAGAATAATAGTTTGAGAGAGAATGAGATTTTCAGTTGACACTTGCAAGTTTTCCATCACTATGATATTTAACCTCTTTAGATTTTCTTCCTAAGCATTTCTCATTAATTTTCACCCAATGAGGAGGAGAACCAAAAAGAAACTGTTCGAACACCTTAGATGGAAAACCATTTGCCTCCGAAGGACTTCTGTTTATAAAGCCTTTGAGGACAACGAATAACCCATCATTGGTCTCAAGAGTAAAAACATCATATGCCATTGAGAATTGGTGCAGAGGAGAATACTCGTATCACTTGACCTTTCACTGCCTTCTTTCACGTTTTCCCTTTGTTTATATTGATAACAGAGTAGTGTTGCTCTAATCTTTGTCAACGTGATTTTCTATCGACTCACGTGCCTCTAACAATTTGAGATCATTACAAAATCTGACTCAAAGTTGTGTTCACTGCTCACTCTCGCTCATATTATTAAAAATAAGTTCTTTACTTTTTTTCTTTTCACGTTCATTTTATTTCTTAATTGCCTCTGCTGAAATCAAAGAATGATGGTACATGAATGATTTCCCAATTCCTCTTTCATAGTGGATGATGAGCTACTTCGGGTGACATAGTTAAGAGTTTCTTCTGGTCTTTAGTATGAATGGATAAGCTTAAGATTCTTGGAAGCCTTAGAATTCTCCTCACGCCTTTTCCATCACGATTTTCTCTTCGAGAACACTCGCCTCGTCGATTCTTCCCCTCGTTCTTTTTATCTTGGACATTGAGATGAGACTTTTGGGCATTGCTTGGGCCGAGTGTTGTATGGCTATCTAGTGATTTACAAGCACCCTCACTGCACACTTTTACAAGACTGCTTTGATTCTCATCATGATACATTCTTGTAGTAAGCGGATGGTTGATAAACACGTATTATTTGTGAAGGGGCAGCAGGCAATGGATACCGTTCTCGAACCCGAGCTTGCAGTTGACTCCTTGCACTTTCATTTTGTTAGCTTAGTCTTGGCGTTAATCATTATGAAATTCAATTTTTGTAATTTTATATAGCCCAGGTGCTCCAATAGTCTTCTAAGATGAAAGGATGCTCCCTATATCTCAAAATTTTAGAAGTGCTTTATACATAAACTCTAGCCAATTAGCTGGTGGTGGAAATATGATATCCCTGTGATTGTGCACATTATCATTGGTTAATGCTGGCTTGTGCTTCTACCAGTTGGACAAATTGTCTCAAAAGAACTGGTTGGTGTTTGAAACACATGTAGAAAAAACAAATAAATAAGCGAACTTTGCATTAAATTAACTTTGAGCCCCATCTTTTGGTAAAGAACAAAAATTAGCACGGCGTGACCTCCAAAAGGTTTGGGATAATCTTGACGGAGTATTCCTTTTTTTTTTAATGATTTTAGCAAAATGTTTTTTTCTTTTTTAGTTGAACACTGTAGTTTTTTAATATTTAAATCATAAAATTCTTGTTTGATGGTGAAAAATAAAAGTTAATAATTGATTTAATGTTAAAATCATTTAAATGTTGATAATTTGTGCTTAAGCTTTTAGTTCAGATACAAATTTTAGTGATTTACGGTAAAATCTCAAAACTCCATTGTGGAACCTTGGAAAGTGTTGAAGAATACAAAGTGGATCTTTTTGATTTGGTATTATTCGACTAAATTGGTGATTGAGGATTGCTTGTGTTGGTATTTGGAAGCTTTGTTTCAAATCTGAGATCATCTGGAGCAAATTTGGGGTGGTTTGATAGAAATTGAAGTTGCAAATTCAAAAAATACTTTGTTAAAATAAAACCTAAAAAAAGTATGTCAATCCGGTAGACTTGGATGAACAACTTAACTAATAGGTAGACAAAATAGAAAATCAAATCTACCGACCCGATTGAGAAATCCCTGAAGAACAAAAGTATGACAATTCGGTAGGCTTCAATGAACAACTTAACAGATAGGTAGAGTAATAATAGCATCAACTCTACCGGATTGGTAGAGAAATCCTAAAGAGCAAAAGTAAGACAATATGGTAGACTTCGATAAACAATTTAATCCGATAGAGAAATCTCTGAAGAGCTTGTGTGATCCGGGGTCATTTCTTAAATACCATAAATTTTGAGGACATTCTGTTAAGAGCACCACGAAAAAGTTTCTTTTGTGCCAATCACTCAGAAAAAGAAACCAGTTCAACATGCCCAAAACTTGAAAAAACCAAAAGATTAAATCGCATTGAACATGAAAGATTGAACCGAATCAAAATTAGGCCTCATTTGTCTTTGTTTTTTTCAAGATAAAGGCGTTTGAATCTGGATGCACATCTGAATATTAAGATTAAAATATCCGAATCTAAATACACATCTGGATATTAAGATGTGTATTAAGATCTGAATACTAAATGATTAAGATGTTTATTATTTTAACATATGAGTGTATAAAATTTATCTTTATTTAAAAACTAATAAATATAGAATTCAAATAAAATACTAATTAATTTAATACTCTATAAATAAAATATTTTTTTAAAAGAATATGATAGTTAGTGGTGGTGATGGCTAAATATAGTGCTTATGAATACCAAATAGAGGCGATGATTGATGATAATTTTTAATTGATGGTGATCGTTCTGATAGTAATTAGCAGGGACAGACTCATGTTAGAGCAATGGTGTTCAAGTGAATTCGCTTTATCGAAAAATTATGTTATTTGTATGTGTTAATTAAACTTGAAACATTTATGTTGAAGATAAATGAACCCACTTGACACACCGATGAAGGTCGACTCAGTGGTCAAGCGGGATCATTTTGCCGGACAGTGCATAGGTTAGAATCTTGTTGTGATCACATGCCATATGTTTTTTAAGTTCTTTTCAGTCACGAGTTAATGTAGTAAAATTGTTTACTCAGTTTTCCTTTAAAACTTAGTATTTGTGTCATTGGGAATTATTTTAATTCTTATTACAATTTATGTTATATTGTTTATTTTTAAAAAAAAAATAATGTTAAGAGTTACTTTTATGTGTGAATTGGTTATTTATTGTATTTATGTCTTTTAATTAATTTATTTGTCATAAAGTTGTGTTTACTGTTTATTTTATGTATTTAACACCACTTCAAAATGATTATTTTTCATGGGCATTATTGAAAAAATAAAAAATTTAACATATAAAAATTCACTTTCCGTTTAAATAAAATTTTGGGTCCGCCACTGGGAGCTAGGGATAATTATGTTACCAAAATAGACAAACCGAAAATTAGGGGTGGACCGGGCAGTTTGGATTGGATATGAAATTTTGGTTTGGATTTTCAATTTTCGGATTGAAGAAATGACAATCCAAATAAGCTCGAATTGGATCAGATTTTTTTAAATTCGGTTTCAGATTAATCGGTTAGGATATTTTGGATTTTTGATTTTGAGCTTATAAATTGAGATGTTTCTTCTTTTTATAAATACATAAAATAAATATTCAAATGAAGTACTCATGTTAAATTGCCTGAAAAGTTCTTTCTCATCGTAATTATCCAAATGAAATATTCAAGTAATAAAATTATTATCAAGGAAATGTAATTAAGACATTAATACGGCCGATAAGAAGTAGCAATAGCAAAATCATGTCCAAATAGATAGTATTATGACAATAACTTTGTAATTGATATTGAATATATGAGATAATATCTAATGAGTAGGGTATTTGAACTTATTACTATTGGCATATGAATAATGAACTAAATATAAAGTATAAAATTTTTGAATTTTTGGATAAAGCAAATAGATTCATTAGTCCGATACCTTGTATAAAACTCATGTGTGTAAGAAATATTCGATCGCATACAGTGTACGAATGGGTTGATTAACAATTCACTGATGAAAAAATGATAAAAAAGAAAGCATTCACTCCTCTTTTCTATCTTGCATCTATATTATTTTTGCCCTGGCAGATTTCTTTCTCAGTTAATAAATGTCTGGAATCTTGGGGTTACTAATTGGTGGAATACTGGGCAATCGAATTTTTTTGAATAATATTCAAGTTCAAGATTTCGAAGTACCAAATTCAATATCCAAAAGTTTTAAAAACTAAACCCAAAATATCCAATTCGTAATCCGAAAATCCAAACCAAAAAATCAAAAAATTCGGATTTCGATTTGGATTTCGGGTTCGCTCAAACTATGTCATCTCTATCAATTACCCGGACTAAATTATTCGGGGATTATAATCCTGGAATTATAATCCCAGAACTAATTCATACCACATGAGAGATGTGATAAAATAATCCCACATTTGATGGAATAAGGTGAGATAAAATAAAATATCCTAAATTAAGTTTGGAATTAAATTTATATCTTGTTTGGTTGGGGGTATAAATTTATACCGCCAACCAAAAAAATTATAAATTTAATCCTACATCTTATCCTACCTTATACCTTGTACCAAACGACCCCTTAACTTTGCACTCGAAGGTTTAAGACTTTTTCTCAGGTCTTTTCTCTGTCCTTCGCTGCCTCTTTGCTTCACTTCTCAATTCAGAGTTTTTCTTTTTCAACCTAAAGCTTTTGCTTGTGGCCCAGCATCAAAATTTACACCTTTGTCCTAGAGTTTAGGTACCTATTTGTTGTAAGTATATATTTTCATCTCATGTTGCTGAAACTTTCTTTTTCCAATTTATACCGCCAACCAAATCTTATCCCACCTTATACCTCATACCAAACAACCCCTTAACTTTGCACTCGAAGGTTTAAGACTTTTTCTTAGGCGCTTCTCTCTGTCCTTCGCCGCATCTTTGCTTCACTTCTCAGTTCAGAGTTCTTCTTTTTCAACCTAAAGCTTTTGCTTGCGGCCCAGCATCAAAGTTTACACCGTTGGCCTAGAGTTTAGGTACCCATTTATTGTAAGTCTATATTTTCATCACCTGTTGCTAAAACTTTCTTTTCCCAATTTATACCGCCAACTAAATCTTATCCCACCTTATACCTCGTACCAAACGACCTCTTAACTTTGCACTCGAAGGTTTAAGACTTTTTCTCAGGCGTTTCTCTCTGTCCTTCGCTGCCTCTTTGCTTCACTTTTAAGTTCAGAGTTTTTCTTTTTCAACCTAAATCTTTTGTTTGCAGCCCAGCATCAAAGTTTATACCTTTGGCCTTGAGTTTAGGTACCCATTTGTTGTAAGTCTATATTTTCATCTCCTGTTGCTGAAACTTCCCTTTCCCAATTCCGCTTGCCTTGTAATTCGTGAGTATTGTTACGCGACGCCTTCCTGAGATGCTTTGGAAGGGTAGCGTAAGGCTAGGCAATCGATGTCAGTACGATTGCCGTCCGCCAACTGAGGTCCCCTCCGCACGCTAGACTAGATTGTCAGTGCCGTGCGGGAAAACCAATTCGTAGGCAACAAGAGAAATGAGAGCAGCGGAAGCTTTGGTTGGATTTTTGATGATGATTGTATTGATGATGAAAAAGCTATTACAAAGCTAATGCGGTGTCGAGGGGGCGAAGACACCAGTACAGAGAATTGAATGCTTGCTGAAAATGTTTGAATGCTGATACCCCCCTAATAATGCTTAAAAAATAAAAACCCAAATTACATGAGTAGACCTAATGCGAGCTCTAGGAGCACAATGAATATAAAACAGTAAACCTATTCTATATTTACAATGAAAGGAGCTTAGTCTTCTATGATGTAGAAATACTAAGTCCAATGGCAGCAATCTTGTCTTGACGGTCAGGGTCCGCGCGCGCGTTGCTGTCTGCGCGCGCGGCGCTATTGATGATGGCCCGCGGCGGGGCGCTGGCACTTGGGCTTGGATCATGATGGATGCGCGCGGCCTTGGCTATGCGCGCGGCATCTCTTGGCTGTGCGGCATTGTCTGCGCGCGCAGCATGGTTGACACTCGCAAGCCGCTGGGCGCCGGCAAGGAGTGTTGGTGGGGCGACAGAGGCACTTGCGCACTTGTCACTTGGCGCGGCCAAGACCACGGGGCCGTCCATGGCGCTAGGCTTTGAGAGGCTTAGGACGCCACGGGGCGCGTCCAAGGGGTCATGGGGCGAGGCTGGAAAGCCGCCCATGACATAACGCACGATTCTACCGAGGTCGTTCGGCCCGATCTAGAATAATGTGTACACTGCCGAGGGTCGAGCGGCACGAACCATAGATGCATCTGTTACACTGGCGAGGCGTTTGGCCCGCTCCACAAGAAAGGAAGGAAGTTACTGAATTATGAGACACGTATTTACAATACAGTACTTGAGCACAAACAAATATAATGTTTACCATTTCTCAAATAACTCGCCCACTACTCAAAGTACTAAGGCTCGGCCTAGTATACATATATTTATTTCTAAATCAAATTCAGTTATAACTTTAATTAATTAAGCCAGCAGAACGAGTTCAAATAATTCAATTATTACATGATAAAGTCCTATGTCTACTCGGACATAAACATGTTTTAACTATGTACGAACTCTCGTCACCTCGTGCGTACGTAGCACCCAACACTAGTTGCACATAACAATAAATATCACCTAGGGGGTAGTTTCCCCCTCACAAGGTTAGACAGGACACTTACCTTGCCCCGAAGTTCCATAACGGGCACCCACGCCTCTCTTAACTCTTCAATTCAAAGATAAACAATCCGAAAATAGCCAAACAATGGGCAACTCAGTCAAAATATACTTCAATGCTTATGGTGATTTTATAACAATTCTCAACTCCACTCAAAAAGTTAATAAAGTCAACCATCAGGCTCACGTGCCCGGATTTCAAAAATTTTCGAGGATAATCATTACCCATAACACCAAGAACTCAAATACATAATTTATTGCTAATTCCATGTTCAATTTCGTGTCAAAATCTAAAAAATACCAAATTCTAGGTTTTCTACCAAAATCTCACAGTTTCTACTAATTTTCATATTTAAATCCTTATAGAATACATGTATTTATAGGTGGGAATAACTTACCTTGCCATAGATGATAAAGTCTCCCCTTGAGTCTCTCCAAAAAATTGTCCAAACCAAGAGAGAAATGAGTTAAATGAACAAAATCCTGATTTTAAACAATCTACCCAGGGTCGTCCCTCTTCGCGATCGCGAAGGCAAAAAGTTACTGCCTCCAAATTTACTCTACGCGTTCGCGGCCTCTATGTCGCGTTCGCAAAGCCTACTGACCTCTGCCCTTCGCGTTCGCGAAGGCTAAATGGCTCCAGGCCCAGCTCTCGATCCTTCTCCACGTTCGCGACCTCCCTACCGCGTTCGTGTAGGTTCCTCAGGCGCTCATCCTCGTTCGTGACCTCTATGTCACGTTCGCGATGAGAAATTTCAACCTACCCTAAGATTCCTTCTTCGCGAACGCGATAACCACCATGCGTTCGCGTGAACGATACCAGAACTAGCATCAGCAACAGCAAAACATGGGGAAATGACTCGAAACCATCCTGAAACACACCCGAGGCCGCAAGGACCCTGTCCAATCACACCAACAAGTCCCAAAACATGATACGAACCTGCTCGAGGGCTCAAATCACACCAAACAATATCAAAACTATGAATCAACGATCGGAACGTCTCTTTCAACTTTTAAACTTCCAAACTTTGACGAACGCATCCGAATCATATCAAAATATTTTGGAAGGACGCCAAACTTTATGTACAAGTCACAAATCACGATACGAACCTATTCCAAGGCTCGGAACCTCAATTGGACATCGATATCTCCAAATTCCACTTCAAACCAAACTTAAGAAATTCTAAAACCTTCAAAATGCCAACTTCCACAATAAGCGCCAAAATACACCCGGGCCACCCGATACTCAATCCAAACATACGCCCAAGTCTAAAATCATCATACGAAACTATTAGAACCTTCAAATAGTGATTCTAAGATCGTTTAGTCAAAAGTCAAACTTTAGTCAATTCTTCCAACTTAAAGCTTTCGAAATCAGAATTTTCTTTCCAAATCAACTCCGAACTTTCGAAAATTCATTTCCGACCATGCGTACAAGTCATAATACCTGAATTGAAGCTACTCAAGGCTTTAAACCAGTGAACGACACACTAGAGCTCAAAATGACCAGTCGCTTGTTATAAAAAAAAATGGGCAATTAAGTTGATCAATCATCGTTAGCTTGCTTGATGGCGGAGTTAGGCACCATCACGACCTATAGTGTATTTTCGGTCGTGGAAGCTTGGTATCAGAGCTCTAGGTTCATTCGGGTTTCACAAGTTATGAGCAAGTCTAGTAGAGTCTTGTAGATCGGTACAGAGACGTCTGTACTTATCTTCGAGAGGCTACATGGCTGATAGGAGCACTTTCCTTCTTGAATCCTCATCACACAATTTGATTCCTTTGAGGGTTATGCCTTTGTTTCCTTCCTACTCAGTAATACGCGACATGGAGTGCTTGTTATCAATTGGGCATCGAGAAGTTGTAGTGGTACTGCAGACGTAGTTCAGGATGTTTTTCCCTACATATTTGGGAAGGCTATTATCGTCGCCTTGCGGAAAGATGTTCTGTCATTTTAGCTCAGTATCTATATTTCCTACGGTTTTGAAGCTATGCACAGATTGCTATGATGTTTATACGTTGTTATCGCACGCTGTTGGTGTAATGGTAGGGTGCTTGTTCACGTGTCGAGGTAGTGAATGAATTGAAAGGAAGATTTCTCAGTACATGGTTTAGAGGTTCGGCATTTAACTCCAGTGGAAGGAAGGCAAACGGACAATGGATGTTCAGGCTTTGGTTGATGGAGTAACAAGACTTTATATTTACGAGCATGGTGGAATTCTCATTTGTGATGTGGTTATTTGAACGCATTAAGGCTTGCCGGTGTTATGATCTTCTTTGATTTACCTTCGGGGCAGGGTGTTGCGGAATGGTGTCTGAGAAGCGGTTATCAGAGGTGGTGGTGTGTAGCAATTTCAGAATCAAATCGATGCTCTTAATGTTGATGGTTTGGGGGAAATGATCTTTATAGAGTCTTAGAGTTCGTGGAACTTTACCTGTTCGGGTGCTACAAAGGTGGACTATAATTTAAGGTAGTATTTTGGAAGCAAAGGAAGAGGAAGGACATGGTGGAAGGTGTCTCACGGTGGTTGAATTACAATCAAGTCAAAGTATAAAGAGCAGATGTCGAGGAGTTGCTTAAAGGAGGTGGTTTAACTGAAGTGGGAGAGGTAGAGTAGCATATGGATTCTGTCCCAGGAAAGACACTTGCCTTGAGAAAGTTTAGGACAATTTGGGAACCGTGATGGAAGGTGATTTGGTCTATGGATTTTATTTGGAATGGTGGCTACCGTGCTGAGGAAGGTTGAATATGACGGAAAGAAGTTTTCTTGGAGTGTTTAGGGGTGTAAAGGCTTGATCATCTTTATGGGATACGGCGTGACTTCGAGTTTGGAATGTGTTTTCGGACTTTCAGTTGATGTCAACAGGGAATGAATAGACTTGTACGGCTGGTGGACGAGTGTGGGCTCGGGAGGGTTTACTGATTACATAGTAGTTGTACATAGTGCAGTGCCGTTGGAAGATGTTCGCATGGAATTCCACAGGTGGGATATCTCCTGTGAGCAGGTTAGCGGTTGCGTGATGTTGATGAAATTTCTACGAAAATCTCTACTTGCTACCCGGTAAGAGGTCGAATATGTGATTGTGATTGATGATTCAGAATGTTCATGAGAAGCTTAACAATGATTTTGAGAAATTTGGCGAGTTAAAGGTGCAAGATCATGGTAATTGAGAAGGAGGAATCTTTGTGGGTTCTGGGTTGATGTAATTGTAGCTTAAAGCTATGTGGGGGAGCCCACTGTCTAAGATTGGACCGCGTGATTGTCTGCTTGTGCGGTTTCTGGTTATCAGTGCGTTGGTGGGTTATCATGACTAAGAAAAAGAAAACATCAGGAGTAATCCGAGCAAAAAAGTTTATGTATGTGTGCTATACTTCGCCTTATCGATTCAGGTGCAGGTTTTAGGAAGACTCAGAGTTTATGCTTCTTGTGGATGTGATGTACAAGGAAATGAATTCAGCCAGTTGCTTCTTTGAAATGGTGTTCATATGCTAGCAGAGTATTGGAGTTTGGTTATATTCTAAACCAGGTCAGAGTGGGTGACTCTCAACAACGGTCCTAGTGGGTTCAAGAAATGAAGTGTAGTGCCTAAGGATTTCAGGTCTGTTGTTTGGTTAAGGATTGAATTTTTGTAGTGGATTATGAACGGGACTTGGAATGTTCTATGTTATCATTGGGTATGAGAAGTAGTATTGGAGGGAAGAAAAAAATAACTTCAGATTCATGGGAGGTCTTGTAGAATGGGTGTACCAGTTAGAGATGTTATTGTGCACATAAGGAGGGTATGAGATGGTTCATGAGTATTAAGACAACGTGGTCTCATGATGCGGGTCACTAGGGATGAGTGCGGATTTAGTTCGTTATGTGTTTGAATAGATCTATTGTTATTTCTAAGGCAAATCGAGAGTAAATTGGAAGAAGTTGGGTCGGTTAGTAATGGCTGAATTAGCATGATTGTGGCAATGATCAATTCCTTCAGCGTGTGAAGTTACAAATGTGGTTTGTGGTTGTATGTGCAGGCTTAACAGCCACCATAACTTGATTGATTTGGGAGGTATTTGATTCAAGTGGCCTTGTTGTGTAAATGGATTTTGGAAGAGTCATGGCGGTTTAGATCACGACTTGAGATTTGTATTTTCTGCGGTTTAGGAATTCAGTTGTATGTTGCATTCGTTTTTCTAAAATGAGCTAAGTGAAAGGTTTATCGCCAATGAAGTGTTTATTCTACTAGTAGTTCAGGGTTTATGATGAATTCATGTACTCTCGCGTAGCGACATGATAGATACAGTGATCGGCATGGGAATTGAAAGTGGAGGATCAAGGTTGCGGTTCGGTGTTGACAGGAATGTCACGAGCTCGGATGAACAGGGAAGAATTCAAATGTTTAGGCGTTATCTTAGTGTCGCATGAGAATGGTGTTCTGTGGAAGAGGCGTTGTGTATTGATTTACGGATTGCGATTTTCCTTACAGAATTAGTACGGTTGGTGTTATGGAGGTGCAAATTTTTCTACCTGATGCGGAAGGTCGTGGGAGCATGCCCCATGAGAATTTATGCGTGAGAGGCATTCTATTCCTTAGGTTGTGGACTGTGTGAGTTTGCTCCGTATTTGACGGTTGTTCTTATTTGTCATGAAAAAGGTTATTGTGGATCCTTGAAAGGGTTATTAGCGCAGTATGGTATGATCCGAATTGGCTTGAGGTCCGTTGATGGGTCTAATGTAAACGTGTGCTCTACATCAGGCCGGATGTGTTCATTCAGCATAATGTTGCTTATGGAGGAGTCTTTGGGCATTGGATGTTGTTCCCGTCGTCAGTTATTCCATGTAATACTCTATTTTGCCATGTGGGTTGTGAGACGACTTGGTTATCCGCACATGTGTTGTGACCTTGTGTAGCTTGTGGTGTTATATGAGCAAGATGTCCTCGAGATGCAGGTCATTTATTGTATTAGTTGTGCTTGGGTTTTGTAGCGTATAGCGCTATTCGTCTCCCGTGAATTGTATTATGCACTTTGGTCGATATTCAGGCATTTCGTAGGTATAAGAATTATGGCTTGATGGGTATTTCCTTATTTATTGCTATGTGTGGATCAGGTGGCACACCGCCATGGGTATATTGTTTGAATCGGGTTGTAGGCCGCAAAGGTATCATGTGTGGATCAGGCTGCACGCTACAATAGTGGGATGTTGAGTACGGTGCCCTATATTTATTCTTGTGTATTTTGTTTCTTATTTTCTGAGAAGGGTTCATAGCATCTGTTCGACCGTTTTATTCGTTACGCGGGCTGGGTAATTCTTTTTCAGAGTTCGTTCTTCCTTATGTGTCGCATTTAAGTTGTAGCTTGTTGGCACATTGATTGTGTCATATGAGATTTTGGTTAGTGTTTGAGGTGACTCATTGCCGGATCAGCTTGTACTGGGTGAAACGGGGTTATTGGGCCTGAGATTAGTGCAATCGGATTTATGTAGGGTATATTAAAAAGAAATATTGTTATTCAGTTCAAAATGAGGTAGCGGTTCTTGCCAAGCGGAGGAACTCCATGAGTTATTGATTTGATCGGTGGTTATGAGTTTTTGCTAATCTCTTTCATCGTTGCAGTATTGTGGGGATTGAAACCGGGCTTATATGTGTTATGAGGTATATTACGGGCGTCGGGTCAGTGAATTTGTAGTGGTTGTGCTTGGAGGAGGTTGCCTTGGGCAAATGAGTTATGCGGTGCATCATGTGATGTCAGCATGGGTGCATGATCATGTGTGGGTTCAGTGTATGGATATTGTTACGGTATTCGTATGTTAGAATCAAGTCTTGCAGAGAAATTCGAAGGTTGGATTTTGGTTCTAAGTCTTATTGACTAAATAAAAGGAAAGATCTTCCATCTGGCTCGAGCTTATGTGCTCAACTGGGTTGTGGTGGCATGGGTAGGTGCACAAGGTGTTGAACAGTGATTTTAGGCAACTCTGGAACAGTTCTTGGCACGTTCGAGGACAAACGTTTGTTAAGTGGGGGAGTATGTAACAACCCGACCGGACATTTTGAGCTCTAGCGCGTCGTTCGGCGGTTTGAGGCCTTGCGTAGCTTCACTTCATGATTTATAACTTGTACGGGTAGTCGGAATCGAATTTCGGGAAGTTCATAGTTGATTCGGATGGAAAAATTCTAATTTCAAAAGCTTTAAGTTGGAAGAATTGACTAAGGTTTGACTTTTGAGTAAACTACCTCAGAATCAGGATTTGAAGATTCCAATAGGTTTGTATGAGGATTTCGGACTTGGGCGTATATTTGTGTTGAGTATAGAGTGATCCGGGAGCATTTCGGTGCTTATTATAGAAAGTTGGCTTTTTGAAGGTTTAAAAATTTCTTAAGTTTGGTTTGAAGTGGACTTTGGTGTTATCGATGTCCGATTGAGGTTCCAAGCCTTGGAATAGGTTTGTATCGTGATCTATGACTTGTACGTAAAGTTTTGCGTCATTCCGAAATGTTTTGATATGATTCGGACGCGTTCGTCGAAGTTTAGAAGTTTGAAATTTGAAAGAAATATTTTGATGGTCGATTCATGATTTTGATGTTAGTTGTAGCATTTCGAGCCTTTAGATAAGTTTGTATAAGGTATTGGGACTTGCTGGTGTGATTGGACGAAGTCCCGGGGGCCTAGGGTGTGATTCGGGGTGGTTTCGGACAAAGTTTAGGTGTTTTGATAATGATAGTTGCTGGTGTTGGTGTCGTGCTTCGCGATCACAAGTGGGCTTATGCGATCGCGAAGAAGGATTTTTGGACGGTTGGGAAATGTTCCTTGCAAACGCGACGAGGAGGTCGCGAACCGGAGAAGGTGTTGGTTTACCCTTAGCGAACGCAACAGGGAGTCGCGAACGCGTAGAAAGATGGGGGCTGGGGGACCTGGAGCCGTTAAGCCTTCACTAACGTGGAGCTTTTGCCGCAAATGCGAAGCAGTATGATCTGAAAGCATCGCGAATGCGACATAGGTGACACAAATGCGAAGAGGAATTTTGGAGGCAGTGATTTTAAGCCTTCACGATCGCAAAGATGGTCCCGCAATCGCGATGAAGGACGGACCTGGGCAGAATGGTTTTAAGTCGGGTTTTGCCCATTTCACCCATTTTTCACTTGGTTGGGCGACTTTTGGAGTCCTTGAAGAGGAGATTTTTGACATCCATTATGAGGGAAGCTATTCCCACCTATTGTGAGTTAAATACATGAGTTATATATGGATTTATACATGAAAATTTATGGAAATTGTGGAATTTTGAAAGAAACCTAGAAATTGGTATTTTTGGATTTTTGACCACGAAATTGGACATGGAATTGGGAATAAATTATATATTTGAGTTCATAATGTTATGGGTAAAGTTTATCTTCAGAAAGTTTTGGAATCCGGACACATGCGCCCGAGGTTGAACTTTATTGACTTTTCGAGCGAAGATAGAAATTGTTAATTGATTAATTATGGGTAATAGAGTATATATTTATGGATTTGCACATTGTTTGACTAGTTTTGGAGAGACGGGCATCAGTTTGAGGTGTTTGAGTGGCATTGGAGCCGGTTATGGAACTTCAGAGCAAGGTATGTCTCCTATCTAATTGTGTGAGGGGGAAGCTACCCCTAGGTGATGTATTTGATATGTGGTACTTGTTGCGGGGACTATGTACGCACGAGGTGACGAGAGTCCGTACATAGCTAAATTCATGCTATTGTCCGGGTAGACTTAGGTTCATATCATGCTATAATTGTACTATAGGAGTTATCTTTGCTCGTTTAATTCCTTTATTTCGCATTATGACTTGAGACTAGACTTGCGTAGAGTGATAGACTTGCTATTGTAGAGATTTGATGGGCATGATGATTAGCCGCGGAAAAATAATACTCCTCTTATGAATTTCTCCCACGCTATCCATTTTCATTGAAAAGTTTTTCCTTAAAGTTCATAACTCGCATGTTTATTCGTGAATAGGGTCAAGTACCCGTTAAAACTTCTTATTCTAATGGGATCGGGCCATTCACCTTGGCAATATAATAGATACATCTATGGTTCATGCCATTCGACCCTCGGCAGTGCGCACATTATGATGGGATCTAGTCGTTCATCCTGGCAATATAATAGATGTATCAATAGTTCGTGCCGTTCAACCCTCGGCAGTGCACACATTATGATGGGATCGGGCCGTACGCCTCGACATTTCTAAAAAAAATACTCTTATGGAATCGTGCGTAATATTTGACAAAGATCCAGTGTATCTATGAGCTTTCCTGATTTGAACTGTGACGACCTATCTGGTGAGGTCCATTATATACATATACTCTGGTTGAGGAGGTAATTGCTAAATGAGAGCTTGAGTTTATTGTTGATAGGAGGATTGAACCACACATTTATACTTGTTTGTTTCATTTATTTACTTTGCCTCACATCTATTTACTTCCTACTGTATTTGATTTATTGGACCACTAATAAGTGTCGATGTCGACCTCTCGTCACTACTTTTTCGGGGTTAGGCTAGATGCTTACTGGGTACGCGTTGATTTACGTACTCATGCTGCACTTGTGGTACTTATTGTGCAGGTACATATATGTCCAGTGGTCTTATGGGCGCGAAGGCGCAGCTATTGTGGGGACTTTTGGGTGAGTTGCATTCTATATTACGATCCGCAGCATACAGAGTTCCATCAGCATTATTTATATTCTCCTGTCTTACTTGCATTCCAGACAGATGTTGTATTTTATTATATTTCTTAGTTGATACTCATGCACTTGTGACACCGGGTTTTGAGGGTTCCTACTGGATGTTTAGTATGGTAGTTCACGTAATTGTAATCATTTCACCCTGAAATATTCATTTTATATTATTTAATTGATAGGAATTATGACTTCAAGTAATAAATATGAGCATTAATTTGATCAATCACCATTGGATTGCCTAACGGCGATGTTAGGTGCCATCACGACCTATAGTGGATTTTAGGTCGTGGCATATATAAATTTTTTTAGGACGTTGAGTTTTTCCCCTTATGAATATGCAGTGGAAGCTGAAAATAGTGCTGCTTCAATTGATACGACTCAAAAACTCTCCATGAGGCTACATTGCATGAAGATAGAGTCGAGAAAATCCTTCCACAGAATACTCCAAGGATCGCCGACGATGCCGCACCATTGAATGAAGCTGGAGCTGCTAAGATCAACAAAGGCATGCAGTCTGGCGATAACGCAGTGGAAGGCAAACGTTAAGGTATTCTATACATCACGAACTTATTACATTTGATCCAAGTTTTTATTTTCAGTTTGAAATTTTACATACTTTCTTTTCTTTTTTGTGCATTTTGATGATTTTGTGCCGAAAAAGAAATTGGTAAGCTCATTCGGCTATATGAAAAAGAAGAAATACATTTCTTCACACTTGTTTGCTCACAGACAGATGTGAAGTGTCTTTGTAGTACTTCCAAAATTTAGTCAGAATTATTTAATATTTTTGCCTTTTTTTGCATGAAGATATAGGCATATCTGAAGGTAATGCAAGCGGATCCGTTGGTATGCAAACATCATCTGTGTCGCAACATTTAGACCAGGTAATTATTTGCTGCAATTCAATTACAAGGCATTTTTTTGCCTAATGTGTTTGTATCAGTTGTATTTATGTATATATTTTCCTTATTTTTTGCAGATCTCATCTAATGCATCACAACTTCTTCCAAGTGCTAAGAGAAGTAAGGTGTCTACTTCTCCTAATGTTTTGCGTGACACCAGTGATATCCCAACTTCAATTTATGTTCATTTTCGCTGGGTAGTACACAAGAGACTACTTCAGAAGCTAATTCTGCAGTTGTTGTTGTTGGTGAAGAGAGACAAGAAGATCATGAACAGTAAGGAGTTGGAGAATTATCTGTCCTATGGCTGTGGATTTTTCCCCTACTGCTGAACCACAGTAGTTAGTTGCGACTGAGCAGCAGGAATAGCAAGAACATCAAGCAAAAAGAAAACCAGCTAAAGTAGGGAAAAGGATTCGTATGGAGAGTATTTGGTTGAAATATCCTTACACCATTCCTAAACAAAAGGCAATGGGGCAAGATTAGATAGCAAGAAAGACTACACGAAGATGTTCCTTCCATTATGTCAATAAGACAGTGGATTGATGTAGAGATTTACAGATTGGTTGAAGACGGATGCCGGGGAATATGATTCCAAGCCATTCAGATTAGTTGGAATTGATATTCCAAGGTTATTCTTTACCGAGCTTGTGGACCCTAACTCTCATCTTGCGGATGAAGTAAGTTATTAAGTTTGTTTTTTGAATTGGTTTTGAATTGTATTTCCTAAAACTTCAGCCTTATGTTTATTTTAAAAAAATTTTACTGTAATTTGGTAAACTTCAGACTTATGCGTTCTTAAGTTTTTTAGCTCATTTGCTAAAACTTCATACTAAAAGATGTTGAAGTTTTGTCCTACTGTCTGTAGTTCTGTCATAAGTTTATTTCTAAACTTCAGACTTAAACATGCTGAAACTTTTTAGTTCATTCCCTAACACTTCATATTAAAGATGCTGAAGTTGTTGTCCTGCAGTCTCTAGTTTTGTAATGAGTTTCTTTCTAAACCTTAAATTAAACATGCTGAAGTTTTTTAGTTCATTTCCTAACACTTCATACTGAACATGCTTAATTTTTTGTCATGCAGTTTTAAGTTTTGTAATGAGTTTTTTCTAAACTTCATACTTATGTATGCTGAAGTTTTTTTGTTCATTCCCTAAACTTATTTTTTACTTTAAATTATATTGTGGTTAAGTTCACATTATTTTTTTGATCATTTGTAGCATATTGAAGTGGGCGTATATTTCTTGCACAAAAAATATTGCTATCACCTTCCAAGTTATCCAGAATCAAAACAGCAGTAACAAATTTACTTTTTGATCAGTATATGACTAAGTTGGCTAGTGCCATCCTTCAGATGAACAGAAGGAGAAAATTAGAATAAGGAAGGTAAAGAGAATGCAGGAGAAAAGAAAAATGGAAGAGAAAAAGAGAAAATCAAAGAGAAAGCGGGCTGTCAAAAAACAGGTACTGTAGATTCTGAAGAAGAAGTGGAGATTGAGAAACTTACTAAGTTTACCTGGTTTATTGAAGAATCAACTGGTGAAAAGGTGATCAACTACGTAAGAAGAATTAACCTTTCATGTAGTATCTCATGGGTATCTATCGAAAAAGCATTCTTTCCATTTCGACTTAAGCCAAGAGCTCGACAGTCATCTACCCACTACTTTCTTGAAATTCTGTACTTTAAAACCAAAACTAAATATGTGTATGATTCCTTGAGCGATTCACCATATGAGAGTGCATTGGAACATGTCCAAAATTATGCCCGGTTGATCCCACACTTGCTCGAATGCTTGAAATTTGGCGCTCAAAATGAAACTTATGGGGAAAATGCTCCGAAACATTTTACGATTAAGTGGACGAACACTCCCCTACAGCAGAACAAGTACGTGTTTGGCATATGTTTGACATGCATCTAATCTTTATGGTTTTTTCTTTATTTTTAGAGCTGTGTTATTGTGTTAATTAATCTTCAACTTTTTTTCATGCTTTTTTGTTATGTTGATTGTGGTATATTTGCTCTTAAGTTCCTTGAGATGCAGTTGAAGCAACATAATGTCTTCAAATTCAAAGAAAATAATGTGTTGACATTCAGGAGAGAATTGACTGCGAATCTTTGGACTCATGGAAAGCGAAAAGAAGAAAGTGGTTATGAAACTCTAGAAGAGCAACTAGGACTTGACTATGGAGAACATGAAGACGCTCTATGTGAATTTTTTCGATAGAGAATAAATTGTGAATGAAAAATAATTTTTTTGGATATATTTTCAATGATGTAAGTGAAAACAAAATTGGATTTCAGAACATATATTATTTTTTGTGAATTATGTGATGTATATCTTTTAAATTTTTGTTCTTTCGCATTAATTAGTCTGAAGTTGTCTTGGATTGTATCAAATACCTTTGTCTCTTTTATCATGAACTTAATCATGTTTTGTGAAACTTCAGCATGTTTAGTGTGAAGTTTTAGCAAATGAACTAAATAACTTCAGCATGCGTTAGCAAAAACTCATTAGAAAATTACATACTGCAGGACAAAAACTTAAGCATGTTTGGTCTGAAGTTTTAGCAAATGAACTAAAAAACTTCAGTTTGTTTAGACTGAAGTTTCGGATAAAACTCATGACAAAACTATAGACTTCATGACAAAACTTCAGCATGTTTTGGTATGAAATTTTAGCAAATGAACTAAATAACTTCAGCATGCATTACCAAACACTCATTAGAAAATTACATACTGCAGGACAAAAACTTAACCATGTTTAGTCTGAAGTTTTAGCAAATGAACTAAAAAACTTCAGTATGTTTAGACTGAAGTTTCGGATAAAACTCATGAAAAAACTGTAAATTGCAGGACGAAACTTCAGCATGTTTCGGTGTGAAGTTTTAGCAAATGGACTAAATAACTTCAGCATTCATTAGCATGAAGTTTTAGCTTCAATGTGAAACAAACTTCATGCTAACAACTTCATGCTACATTAGTATGAAGTTTTAGCTTCAACGTGAAACAACTTCATGCTACAATAGCATGAAGTTTTAGTTTTAACGTAAAATAACTTTATGCTACATTAGCATGAAGTTTTACCTTGTATTTGATTAAAATTTCAGACTTCAACGTGAAACAACTTTTTTCTATCCTTCACGCATTATATTTGAAGTTTTAAAAAGTTTTTAAAGATCTATAAGTAAAAACTTCATGCTATATCCGTCAAACAACTTCATGCAAGTGTGATTTGTTAATGAGCATAAGTGAAAATATCTATAGGAGTTAATTGAATTCAGATTTTGTTCTTTAAGTTCAAAACTTAAGAAATATGACGAATTACCAAAATAGTTGTAGAAATATATATGATGAAGTTTAATCAGTTTGACAAACTAATGCGAATTATGAAGATGAATTGCAATACTTACAATGTATTTTGTAATTTTGAATTCTGAAGATGAATTTGGTTCAAGTTTATAATTTTTGATAAAGCTGCTGAGAGGAGAAGAGATCTTCGATCAGGGTTGAAGTAGATCTTTTGAGGAGGGACGGAGTGATGGAAGAAATCTTTTTCACGAATGAGATTGCAGATCACGCGATTAATGCGTGATACAGGTTGTATATCTTTTGTCAGGGGTATAATTGTCATATTATTATGAAATTTTTGACAATTGGCTACCAAATCAATAATTTTTAAAAGTATAGTACAAATTAAAAAGTGACACAAATATAAGTTACGATTGCAAATCCTCTCTAATCCCACCATAGATCGTCTTCAAACCAAACGCTCGTTAGTGACCGACTGTGTGGAGTAAGGCTGGCTAAGGGTCCGGTCCGGTCCGGTCCGGTACCATTACTATGCCCAAAACCGGACCAAACCGGTCCCTAACGGTCCGGACTCACCGGTTAAATTTCGTTAGACCGGACCAGGACCGGTACCGGTGGCCGGTATACCGGTCCGATCCGGCCCGATCCGGTCCGGTCGCCGGTTTATTCTATTTTTTTTTTGATTTTTTTTTAATAATTAGTTACCATTGACTCATTTATTTAAGTTTATAAATAATTGAAAATTATGTTTTAAATCCGAATTTTAGAATTAAAGAAGTTACTATATAATAATATTCTTATAAGTTTTTGGAAATATAACTTATAATTAGAAATATAACTTATTCAAAGTTAGTAAAATTATAAATTTTAGTAACTTTGAATAAGTTATATTTCTAATTAAGGTAA